>JACEFO010003006.1:0-218598 GCA_015342445.1 Digitaria exilis
GTCGTTTGGGGGAGCGGTTTGGAGGCCGGGGTGGTCGAGTTGGCGCCGGCGACGAGGTGGTGGCGGCGCGGCCACCCGGCTTCTACGCCGGTGAGCTCGGGGTCGTTCGCCGAGGTTCGAGGGGTCCTAGAGCACCAAGTGGACTCGAGGAAGCCCAATGGCGTGCTCGGTTGACCTCGGGGAACGGCTCGGAGTAGGGGCTCGACGTGCGGGTGCTCCGGCGGCCGAAAATCGCGATTTGGGGGAAATCACGAATTCTCGCCGGAGAAGGGACAATGGCTTGGGAAAAGTGGGGGGAAATGGAGCTAGGTAGAGGTCTAGCTTCGTGCGCGACGAATTTGGGAATGGTGGAGTGTGGAGGCGAATTTCTCGGAGAAGCTCGGCTCGGTTCGCGCGGCGCGAGGAAGAAGAAGACCGAGCGAGCGCGGGGAAGTGGAAAATGGCCAAGTGAGCGAGTGAGAGGAGGGTGGGAGTGCGCGGTGGAGTGCTGGGCACGCGAGAGTGGCACAGTGTTGCCTCGGGAGCTGCGAGCGCGTGGGTAGCTGTCGCGGTCGTCATTGATTGATGGCGCGGCGAGCTCAAGAACAGAGCGCACACGCGCGGTTGGGCGTCAAAGAATCATCGCGTGATGAAGTGGAGATCCTCAGCAGAGGCTTGCGCGACGCGAACGGACTCTACCGCCTGCAGTGCGCTCGGCGCGGGCGCGAGCGCGCGTGCGGCCACGCGGCGCGCGACCGTATGATGGCGCTCCGCGGCGCGAGGAAGCAGTGCGCCGTCGCCCGCGACGTGACGGTACGGAAGGCTTGGACAAACGCGTGAGGACAAAAGCTAGCTGCCGCCGCGGCTCGGCCGACCCGACGCGGTCTCCGCCACACGCCGGCCACGTGGCGGCCGGACTCCGGCCGGAGCAGAGCACGCCAGGGGCGAGCTGGCAGCCCCGTGGAGTTCCTTTGCCCCTTTTGAACTTTCTCCAAAAATTTGAGCTGAACTTCGAAACGTGTAAAATTAAAAGTTGGGAGTTTGAGGTGTGGGACACAACTTCGAGCTTGGACCAGGCACTTCGACCAGTCGCTACGGCGCTTCGAGCTTGAACCGCAAGCTCGAGCTTGCCGAGCCTCGAACGGTCGAAAACGCCGCTCGAGGGTGAGTGCCCCCTCGAGCTTGGCTACGAAGCCTCGAGCGTGACGGAACGTCGCTCGAGGGTAAGTGCCCCCTCGAGCTTGGCTGCGGAACCTCGAGCGTGACGGAACGTCGCTCGAGGGTAAGTGCCCCCTCGAGCTTGGCTGCGGAGCCTCGAGCGTGACGGAACGTCGCTCGAGGGTAAGTGCCCCCTCGAGCTTGGCTGCGGAGCCTCGAGCGTGACGGAACGTCGCTCGAGGGTAAGTGCCCCCTCGAGCTTGGCTGCGGAGCCTCGAGCGTGCTAACGTGCGGCCTCGATCGTGACGGACTGCGGGGCCTCGAGGGTCCTATCGTGCAGCCTCGAATCGTGACTGAAACTACTAGCTAGGCTCGATCGTCACGGACAATACTGGCTAGGCTCGATCGTCACGGACAAAATTGGCTAGGCTCGATCGTCACGGACAATACTGGCTAGGCTCGATCGTCACGGACATACTGGCTAGGCTCGATCATCACGGACCAAAATTGGCTAGGCTCGATCGTCACGGACAATACTGGCTAGGCTCGATCGTGACGGACATCCGGGCTAAGCTCGATCGTGACGGACATCCGGGCTAAGCTCGATCGTGACGGACATCCCCGCTCGAGGGTCATCGAGCGGAACGAACGCCGTGGCGAGGTTGTCGCGAACGGCTGTAGGTGTAGGTGATGACAACTACTTTGGTCCGAGATTTTTAAGTTCAGCACCCAAGTCTTGAGATTTCAGTTGGGTGTCACCAGACCTTTGTTTTGAATTTCAGTCTGAATTTTTGGTCAATTTCTGAATTCTAACCCCATTGTTTTGCCTTATCTTCCTTTTATTAATTATTTTATTTAACCTCTCCTTACTTTCTTAGACCCTTCAATAGTGTCACTAAACATCAGAGGTATGCTGCTCAAAGAGAGTTTTTCAATTTAAAGTCCTTCCTCCTTTTATTTTGGGAGTAAAAATCTTATTTTAACTTAAAGTTAAAACATGGACACATACATGGAGGTTAAAAGCTTATTTATTTTATATGCTCAACTTTTAATTATGTAGTTAACAACTTGACATATATTAAATATTAATTAATTTACATCCTTTGTATTTTATGAAAGCTCATATTGTGAACAAAATCTCATTTTATTATTAAAACCTCAAGATTGCCACATGTAGGCCATGATTAGATCTACAAGCTTTATTAGTCCAAGTGTTTAACCCTAACATTAAATCATTAACAATATTTTACTAAAGAACATTAGGAGCACTCTAAATATTATTCTATTTATAGCCCAAGGTGAGCTCCTTTAAAAAGGGTGTGTGACCGTGTGTTTTTCATCCCATGTTTAAGTTGGTCTTTCAAACTTGATTTCCTATGTTTGGTAGATTAAGCATCTGAGTTATACATAACCCACCAAGGTTGCAAATGACATTTTTAGATACACAACTTTCATTTGAGAAAGTGGTTTGGTTTTATAATTAGAAAATACTTTCCCAAACCTTTCATATTGATCAGACGTTTGTGATGTGCACAACTCTTATTTAAAACTTTAAATTAGAACCTTGCCTTCTGAAGGTCATTAATATCGTTAGTTGGATTATTTCATGTGTTGACTTCACATGAGCCATTAGTCCTTTAAGACCTTTAGGGGCATAGAAGCATTACTTAATTTGCCGTTCAATCCTGATTTCTTTTTAGGAAATTTTTATGCGTCGTCTCGAGAGTATGTATTTAGAGTTTTGTCGTGCAACTTGTAAGAGGAGATGTTTAGATTTGTACTAGAAAAGTTTTTGTTGGGTTCAATTTCAAGAACCAAAGCACGAGTACAAACTTAACAATCCTCATGTATAATTCTCATTCCTACTAGTGATTTAGTTTTAGGGTCTATAGTTCCTTAGTTTGTTTAACCACTCTCACTTATATGCTTTAAACACCAGGGGTGTCACAGCCTACCCTCCTTAAAAAGAATCTCGTCCCGAGATTCGCACAGGGAGGAAAGGTGGACATTGTATTAGAAGAAAGAGGTGTTGGTTAAAGAAACGCAGATACTACGCACCCAAGTTCTTACAGGTTCACAGCTTGGAGATGATAATTGATACCGGATCTCCGATACAACATCAACGTTGTTCATGTGGGAGCGGTGATGAATGTAGACATGGAAAGCTAAGAGCATCAAGATTTGGCACACAAGGCAAAAGTAATACACCACTATGGTCCAGTGAACTCCAGGGCCAATCGGGAAAAAGAAAGGGCAAGCCATGGATGGTGTCAAAAAGTCGAAATCTTCCTTGCTCGTCGACTTAATTCTTGTGGAATCCTCAGGTGACTTTTGCTCGAACTCCTTCTTCGGTGAGGTTGGTGCCGTAGACCTTGGTTAAACGACAAGGTGGTTGCCGGGAGGGGCACTTTCTCGTGGCTTTACAAAAAAGGTGGAGGCAGAGCTTGCTTGTCAAAGAACGGAGGACACGGTGGAGAATGGGCAGCTTGGGTACCGTGGAGGTCGCCGAAGAGAGGCGAGAGCGGTGGAGTGGTGTGACTCAAGTGGAGCACCTTGGAGTGATGGCAGCCATTGGAGGGGATGCATTTATCGACGGCCAGAGCGGAGCAGTGATAGTGGTGTGTCGACAGCAGGAGGTAGGGGCCGGCAATGAGATTCCCTGGGTGACGGGACGGTGGTACGACGACAACTGGGGGAACGTTGGCCAGCCGCGGTAGGGAAAAACGACGATGGTGATAGTGGACTGGCGGACGGGGCAGAGCACACGATGCACGGATACAAGGGGGGTCAAACTGGCCCTTGAGACCCTGACGTGATGGTGGGAGAAACAGAAGGCAAAGGTGATCTTTGAGACTGTAGATAGTCACGGGCAAGATGCTTAACCAATCGTAGGTCTTAAATAACAACGATTTACCTACTTTTATATCAACAGGAACAAGGAATGAACTCTTTAGCATTCTCCTAAGAGAAAAGGGATGGTTAATGATCAACGAGGTTATGAGATGACAAGAGTGCCCAAAAGATTTTTAAAACTAGCCCACATCATACTAAACGATCATGGCATGACGTTACACGGGTTGCTGCCCAAATTCTAAGACGAGCTAAAAAGGAACAACACGGATGGGGCAATAAAAGATCTACTTATGGCAATGAGGGAATACACCTAGAAAAGTTGGTGTGACATGGAAATTTTTGGGAAATTCTTGCTCAAATTTTTATTTTTAATTGTCGAATTGCCAAACTTAAGCACTTTACCATGGTATACATGGCATGTTCATGATGAGGTGCACATGATATAATACACATGCACATGAGCGTATGGTGCATATGCTTATGAGAGTATGATGTACACGCCGTGATGCAAGTTAGTAGACCTTACATCACATAATTAAAATTCATCATTGCGGAACAATTAGTGAGAGTAAGGAAGTATCTATTTGGGTTGTCAATAAAGGTCTTTGTGGGTCATATTCCCACATACCAAGGTACCAGTGTGCTCCAAGTGACTCAAGCGTGTGGCTGCAGCGCACACACGAGGTCCTAGGCTCCATCACGGCACCATAGGTTAGGGAATACAATACCACAATAAATTCAGAGGGGACAACCCAATTGACACCAGGGGGAAGAAGCATTCATGAGTTAGATGCACATGTGGTTAGGTACCAAAGATTATCATGAAGCTAATGACATGTCAATGGATATGTAATGCCCATGCACATGAATTGCTTATAAAGGAATAAAATGCATATTGTATCTATAACTGATTATGCATAGAAAAAGTGACATTGACCCAATTTTGCATATTCATTTCAATTATTTATATTATCTTGAGCAAGAATCAACAGCATAGGATCCAAGGATTAGGGAATCAAGTTACTTCGGTACAAGGTATCAATGTTAAACAAAGTTAAGTAATCAAAATCGGTATGAGAGAGTTGGTGAAGACACCTGAATCAAGGTATGAGTTTAGACTGTATAGAATCAGACAACAACGGAGGCACGACTCATGCTTGACATCTAAACCTTCACAATTGGTCCATGTCAAAGCACACCAAACAATTTTCCTATTTCACACAAAAAGGAAACAAGAGGGATAAAAGGCACTGGGCCAAGAGAGTGGAGTGAAATTGTTTACATACCATTGATTTACTACAATTGTCGAAGGGGTAGAAAGTGAGTGGAAGACATGAGAGCTGGAAATGAGTGGAAGAGAATTTGTAGTAAACAGATCTAACATCCAGAGTTATTCATCTTTGGTCAGGTAGTAGGAATTTGGTAAGCTACACATTGCTTTGTATCTCAGACGCGGATCTAGTGGTTAAGTTGGTCAAAACCTTCAATCTAGGCTTCTCGGTTTAGATGGATTTTCAGCACACCGAACCCTATGATTCTGCCTATAACTCTAGTTTCCTTATTCCTTTGTCAGATTATGGAATTCGGCATAAAGGAGACGAAACAAGGCAGATTTTGGACAGTGAGTAAAATATTCATAGCCAAAAATTTAACACCCCAAAATTTCCCAAACTTCACCAGATTGTTCCTAACATATTTGTATACAATGTTACTGTTCAGCATTTCTTCAATTTTGAGGTTAAGATGGTGCAAAAATTCAAATTCTTAATTACTGTCCCCAGAATTTTCAGCAAGGCAGGAAGTCGGTATTTGGTTCATTTTTCGAGTTTTACTTGTCCAAAAGTCTTGCATTCCTTAACTTAATTGTGGCTTACCTAAGTGTTTAAAAATTAGAGATGCCACAGCAGAGCTAGCTACAAGTGAGGCGGCAGCAATATAGACATCAAATCTAAGTGAGAACCGACATATATTTAAAGAAAGTAATCAGATTATGGACAGAGTAGGAAAAATTTCATATCTCAAAATCTATAAGCCCAAGCATTACCCCACTTAACCAGAATACAGTTTAGATAATTTCAAATAACTTTTTAGTTCAACACAAAAACAGAACAATGATCTAGGTGGCGTAAAACCCCAATCTTTTAATTAACTCTCTGCTGAAATTCCAGCAGACAGGAAGTTGGTAATTTGAGCATAACTTTTAATTGGCTGAACCAAATTTGTGGAAATTTGGACAGCATAAACTAGTCAAGATTTGTGACAACTTTCATTTTTAAGCCTCTAGCAGAAACTGCTGTTAAGAGGGTGTAAAAATCCACTTTCAAACTTGTTGTTTCCAGAAAATTCCAGCATACAGGGAGTTACCATTTTAAACATAACTCCAGTTCTACTAAACCAATTTCGATGAAATTTCTACAGCATAAACTTCATGATATTTATGACAACTTTCATGTTGAACACTTTTTCATTTGACAACGTTTTCAGTTTCGAATTAAGGGTGCAAACAGATTGTTCTCAGCAGGATTTTTGGGTTGTGATTTCAATTTCTTTGACGGCGGTTCAATTTGGTCATGTGTTAAAAGTCGATATTAATTCAGCGAGATGCAATGCATGAGCGGCCTATTCGTTCTCGCCAACACACATGCCAATAACTTTTGGCTTACGAAGTTAGTGCCGGTGGCTAGGCAATATCCGTCTCTCCCTATATTAACTAGTCGACTTTTCTAACCGTCTCATCATACGGATTCGCGGTTAGTGTACCTGCAGAAAATTCCATTCCAGAGCAGATAATCAACCTTTCGTGCCAGCACTCACGAAAGCGTCTCCATTCATTACCACCCACTATAGAGGTGGCACCCGATCGTTTAACATTGAACGGGCAATGTTCATATGTCACCAAGGCAACATATTGACAGTTTCATACGCTATCGGAATAGCGTATTGACTTTGTGCCGCCATCATATTTGCATATGATGCCGTGGTACGCTACAGCACTCGCCGTACCTTGCGCCCACCATCCTATTCTAGTTTCATACGCCATCACAGCGTATTGACTATGTGCCGCCACTATATTTTCATATAGTGCCGTGGTACGTTACAGCAATCGCCGTACCTTGCGCCCACCATTGCGGAAAGTAAATGACAGGATGAAATGTGCTGGAAGTCAGTACAATATACTATTTGCCACCTATCATATCGTGATCCCTTAACCCACATAGGCTTCACGTTCTAGGTAACATCCTTAGCGGTCCTATGATAGCCTTCCTTCGCAAAACGCGTCGGAAGCACGAGTTGGCAAATTTTATTCAAAATTTGTTTATTATAGGTCTGTTGCTCTCTCCGGTGCTCTGTTTCGGCTCTGATACCAGCTGTGGCGGACCACTCCGAAATTATTCCAAGTTAAGTACCCCGGGACCACTAACCGAGTAGTCAGGCACTTAATCCGGAATAAGCTGGAGCGCCGTCGGATTAAACCCGATTAACCACATTCTTTTCTCGATCGAAACAACAGCACGCCCACACGAAGGTGAGTTCCAGACATTACAACATTCCACAAATTAACTTACACAAATAGGTATCACAAGTTATTACAAACCAAGTTCAAATTTAAATCAGAGTACAAAGTCTTGCAGGGGAAATAAAAGTTTATAACAGCGGAATTAAAAGGTTCATTGCAGCGGAAGAAAACAATCTAACGACGATACAAATAACTCCGTGCTGAAGCCTGCCACGAAGCTACTCCTCCCGATCCTCGGCAGAGGACGGAACCCATTCGATGTGCCAGCCAGGTGGAACCTGGGTAGGCCAAGACAAAGCATCGACATCCAAAGGTATACCTGAAAATTAATGCCACAAGCAAGGCTGAGTATACTAATACTCAGCAAGGCTTACCCGTCGGGTGAAAACTACATCACCGACATCTAGACATGAGAGGCTTTTGGCTGGTGGGTTTGTTTGCCAAAAAGCAACTAAAATAGGTCCTTGCTTTCAAGTTTTAGCATCATATTCTAGTAAATTTAACCATTCTAGATTAGCATCCTCTCTAAGCATACAAGTGGTGCAATACAAATTAATTCATAGAACAAGTTTATCAATCTCAAAGTTTCACTTGTTACTCAATGTAGCAGGGCGGTCAAGCAGTCTCATTAACCGCGAGAAGCGGACAGTTCGAACCGAATTTTGCTACCTGGCCAGGGGAAACCCAACATACACGGATACTATGCTTGCTATAAAAGGTACAAGCATTTCCCAACCTTTCCCATCGATCCACAATTCGGAACCGGGTCCATTTCCTTAGGATAAAGGTTTACTGCTTCACTCACAGTCTCACGCATATATCCACAAGTGTACGGCAGGGGAAAACAAAGTTTCCAAGGAGAGATGGCTATCGGCCCTAGCTGCTTCAATCTGGTACCGGGCTTACCGGCTCCCATATACCGGCATGCATGTGGTACGTTCAAAAACTTGACACACTCAACCACACATTTCGACCTTAAATCAATTATCATACACGGACGGGAGATCTACATCTATCATCCCGCCCGTCAATCCTTATGATTCCAACATAAGAAAAGACAAGCAACTCCTATGTCTCGCGAGTGACAGGAAATCACTCGACTTGTAACGGACCTAAGCAATTCCCTATCGATCCTTTCATGCTAGTATTGCAAGTCATAGGTACTAGGAAATGTGCAGCTAAGGTATTCAATCAACTCCTTGAACGTAAATGCACAAACATAGAGAATTCAAAGTGCATAATTTGGTAAAAGTTAGGTCATGCTCCGGGGCTTGCCTTCTTGCTCAAACTGGGGGTTAGCCTCCGGGTTGGTCGATCCTGCACCGGCACCTTCCTCCGGGACTTCTTCCTCGTCTGCGGGAATGAGGTGGTAGTCGCCGTCCGGGATAGCGCCTTCTACATGAGATGCATAACTTAGGGTGGCTGTTCTGGAATTTCAGATTCCACTTATTTTATTCTAACTAACTAACCAAAAGGTTTTATCTTTTTATATAAATCAATTTCCACCTGGATTACTTCTCATTTTTGTTTCTCCAATTCTGTTCATCATTTTTATCTATAAACTTTATGACAGCTACTGGAGTATAAGAGCTAAGCTCACTCCAAAATTTAGCTAATTCTGAGCTACACATAATTTATTAAAAATATATCAAACGGCTGCTAGCAGAATCGAATTTAAATCCTATAAAATCGAAAATTCATCTAGTTCAGGAGATTTTCCTACCAAAGCTAGTCATAAGCATGAGGAGGGCTCTGGCCAAGTGGTCGCTCAAAATAACCCTTGGGTAGTCCTCAATAAATTCCTATCCAAAAACACATATTTATTTATTTGCTAGCCTAAACAGAGCAAAAATTAAGTTTTTCATTTTTCACAGGTGTGCTAACAAGTTTTTAGTCCTCTGGAGCAAAATGGTGATTTTTCACTGCACAGATTATTTTTAAAGATTTCTGCACTGCAAAAAGACAGAAAACACATTTTAATTTATAACTGGAGCTACAGTTCATATTTTTAGGTCCCCTTTGGACACAAGCTGTCCAAAGTCACTACACACAACATACCCAAAGCTCAACCCTAGCGGAGCTCTGGATTTGAAATGGTGCACTACTTTCCATTTTCATAGTTTGAATTTTAGCTCAAAAGCAGTTCATCAAAAGTATAAACATGTCTAATAGAGATTGTAGTTTAGACTCTCACGAATCCAGAGAGTATTTTTGTGCATTTTTCTGATTTTTGTACGATTTTTAATGGATTTTACAAGATTCGGGAAAAACAAATCTAGTTTTAAGAATCTATTTTCGCAGGGAACCCTAGAACTTTCAAAACTTCGCGAACGAGTCCCTGAACTTTTGCGCAGAGACCCCTAGACAAACGAAGACGATGAAGGAAGGCCCTCGGCTCTCGCCGGAGTTGCGCCGGCCAAACGGCGGCGAACTAGGCTCGGGGAAGTGGGGGAAAAGGATCCTGGGCTCACCACGAGTCGTTTGGGGACGGTTTGGAGGCCGGGGGTGGTCGGAGTTGCGCCGGCGACGAGGTGGTTGCGGCGCGGCCGCCGCGGCTTCTACGCCGGTGAGCTCGGGGTCGTTCGCCGAGGTTCGAGGGGTCCTAGAGCACCAGTGGAGCTCGAGGAAGCCAATGGCGTGCTCGGTTGACCTCGGGGACGGCTCGGAGTAGGGGCTCGACGTGCGGGTGCTTCGGCGGCCGAAAATCGCGATTTGGGGGAAATCACGAATTCTCGCCGGAGAAGGGACAATGGCTTGGGGAAAGTGGGGGAAATGGAGCTAGGGTAGAGGTCTAGCTTCGTGCGCGACGAATTTGGGAATGGTGGAGTGTGGGAGGCGAATTTCTCGGAGAAGCTCGGCTCGGTTCGCGCGGCGCGAGGAAGAAGAAGAACGAGCGAGCGCGGGGAAGTGGAAAATGGCCAAGTGAGCGAGTGAGAGGAGGGGTGGGAGTGCGCGGTTGAGTGCTTGGGCACGCGAGAGTGGCACAGTGTTGCCTCGGGAGCGTGCGAGCGCGTGGGTAGCTGTCGCGGTCGTCATTGATGGCGCGGCGAGCTCGAACAGAGCGCACACGCGCGGTTGGGCGTCAAAGATCATCGCGTGATGAAGTGGAGATCCTCAGCAGAGGCTTTGGCGCAACGCGAACGGACTCTACCGCCTGCAGTGCGCTCGGCGCGGCGCGAGCGCGCGTGCGGCCACGGCGGCGCGCGACCGTATGATGGCGCTCCGCGGCGCGAGGAAGCAGTGCGCCGTCGCCCGCGACGTGACGGTACGGAAGGCTTGGACAAACGCGTGAGGACAAAAGCTAGCTGCCGCCGCGGCTCGGCCGACCCGACGCGGTCTCCGCCACACGCCGGCCACGTGGCGGCCGGACTCCGGCCGGAGCAGAGCGCGCCAGGGGCGAGCTGGCAGCCCCGTGGAGTTCCTTTGCCCCTTTTGAACTTTCTCCAAAAATTTGAGCTGAACTTCGAAACGTGTAAAATTAAAAGTTGGAGTTTGAGGTGTGGGACACAACTTTCGAGCTTGGACCAGGCACTTCGACCAGTCGCTACGGCGCTTCGAGCTTGAACCGCAAGCTCGAGCTTGCCGAGCCTCGAACGGTCGAAAACGCCGCTCGAGGGTGAGTGCCCCCTCGAGCTTGGCTACGAAGCCTCGAGCGTGACGGAACGTCGCTCGAGGGTAAGTGCCCCCTCGAGCTTGGCTGCGGAGCCTCGAGCGTGACGGAACGTCGCTCGAGGGTAAGTGCCCCCTCGAGCTTGGCTGCGGAGCCTCGAGCGTGACGGAACGTCGCTCGAGGGTAAGTGCCCCCTCGAGCTTGGCTGCGGAGCCTCGAGCGTGACGGAACGTCGCTCGAGGGTAAGTGCCCCCTCCAGCTTGGCTGCGGAGCCTCGAGCGTGCTAACGTGTGGCCTCGAATCGTGACGGACTGCGGGGCCTCGAGGGTCCTATCGTGCAGCCTCGAATCGTGACTGAAACTACTAGCTAGGCTCGATCGTCACGGACAATACTGGCTAGGCTCGATCGTCACGGACAAAATTGGCTAGGCTCGATCGTCACGGACAATACTGGCTAGGCTCGATCGTCACGGACATACTGGCTAGGCTCGATCGTCACGGACAAAATTGGCTAGGCTCGATCGTCACGGACAATACTGGCTAGGCTCGATTGTCACGGACATACGGGCTAAGCTCGATCGTGACGGACATCCGGGCTAAGCTCGATCGTGACGGACATCCCCGCTCGAGGGTCATCGAGCGGAACGAACGCCGTGGCGAGGTTGTCGCGAACGGCTGTAGGTGTAGGTGATGACAACTACTTTGGTCCGAGATTTTTAAGTTCAGCACCCAAGTCTTGAGATTTCAGTTGGGTGTCACCAGACCTTTGTTTTGAATTTCAGTCTGAATTTTTGGTCAATTTCTGAATTCTAACCCCATTGTTTTGCCTTATCTTCCTTTTATTAATTATTTTATTTAACCTCTCCTTCCTTTCTTAGACCCTTCAATAGTGTCACTAAACATCAGAGGTATGCTGCTCAAAGAGAGTTTTCAATTTAAAGTCCTTCCTCCTTTTATTTTGGGAGTAAAAATCTTATTTTAACTTAAAGTTAAAACATGGACACATACATGGAGGTTAAAAGCTTATTTACTTTATATGCTCAACTTTTAATTATGTAGTTAACAACTTGACATATATTAAATATTAATTAATTTACATCCTTTGTATTTTATGAAAGCTCATATTGTGAACAAAATCTCATTTTATTATTAAAACCTCAAGATTGCCACATGTAGGCCATGATTAGATCTACAAGCTTTATTAGTCCAAGTGTTTAACCCTAACATTAAATCATTAACAATTATTTTACTAAAGAACATCAGGAGCACTCTAAATATTATTCTATTTATAGCCCAAGGTGAGCTCCTTTAAAAAGGGTGTGTGACCGTGTGTTTTTCATCCCATGTTTAAGTTGGTCTTTCAAACTTGATTTCCTATGTTTGGTAGATTAAGCATCTGAGTTATACATAACCCACCAAGGTTGCAAATGACATTTTTAGATACACAACTTTCATTTGAGAAAGTGGTTTGGTTTTATAATTAGAAAATACTTTCCCAAACCTTTCATATTGATCAGACGTTTGTGATGTGCACAACTCTTATTTAAAACTTTAAATTAGAACCTTGCCTTCTGAAGGTCATTAATATCGTTAGTTGGAATTATTTCATGTGTTGACTTCACATGAGCCATTAGTCCTTTAAGACCTTTAGGGGCATAGAAGCATTACTTAATTTGCCGTTCAATCCTGATTTCTTTTTAGGAAATTTTTATGCGTCGTCTCGAGAGTATGTATTTAGAGTTTTGTCGTGCAACTTGTAAGAGGAGATGTTTAGATTTGTACTAGAAAAGTTTTTGTTGGGTTCAATTTCAAGAACCAAAGCACGAGTACAAACTTAACAATCCTCATGTATAATTCTCATTCCTACTAGTGATTTAGTTTTAGGGTCTATAGTTCCTTAGTTTGTTTAACCACTCTCACTTATATGCTTTAAACACCAGGGGTGTCACACATACCGGTTCGGCTTTTAGATCTGGGCCGTCGGATCGTGATCTAGCGGTCGAAAACATATCGGCTTCGGGGCTCGCCGGAGTTATGGCGGCGCGGCCGGCACGCGGCGGAAACTCGCCAGAATCATGTGCTGGCAGGGCTGCAGAGCTCCAAAGCTCGCCGTGGATGGCCTGGGAGAGAGAGGGGGCGACGGGGGTTCGATTTTGGGGGTCCTGCTCGAGGTTTGGACAGCGGTTGCGCCTGGCGACGAGCGGCGGTGGCTCGGTTACGATGGCGAGCTTTCGTAGGCGCGGGAGAGCAAGAGAGAGAGGGAAAACGAGCTCGGGGGATACCACACCACACCACAGAGCTTCTGGACCCAAGCTTGGTGACGCAGAGATGGCGAGGCGGCGGATTGACACGAGCAGGCGGCGAGGCTAGGGTTGGCGGCGCGCAAGCGCTCGGGAGCTCTAGGGTTTGGGGTTCGGGCGAAGTAGGGTCGCAGGGGTCTGGTGGCGCGCTTATATAGAGAGGAGGGAGGGTTCTCGGCGTGCGCGCCAAGCAAAGGGGAAGGCGGCGCGGTTGGCAAGCTTGGCTCGGCTTGGTCGCAGCGGGTTTGCGCTGGAGGAAGGGGATGACCAGTGGGCCCCGCGCGTCAGCGGCAGGGAGAGGAGGGAAGGCGCGGGCTGGATGGGCCAAGCTGGGCTGGCTGCTGCGCTGCTAGCTGGGCCGCGCGAAAATGCTGGGCTGTGCAAAGAAAAGGAAGAAAGAGAGAGGGATGGGAGAGCTGGGCCGGGCCGTGAGAAAGGAGGGAGAGAGAGGAAAGAGTTTTTCTTTTTTTCCTTTTCTCTTTTTTTAAACACTCATTTGGATTCAAATTCAAATTCAAATTTGAATTCAACAAACAAAAATAAATGCTCCAGTATGAATGCAACAATAATGTTTCTATTCCTTATATTTTCTTTTATTCTCCTCAAAATTTTATTTTCCCTATATTAATTATGAGCACATTAATATAAAAAGCAATTTATTTACTAAATTTTAAATAGGGCATTTTTAGGGTGTTACAGGCACGAGTTGTGGGTAAGCTATACAACCTCTGCAGAGTGTTAACTAATCTATTGCAATAGCCGAGCTCACGGTTACGAGCGACCTGGACCCTCACATGATTATCATACTTGAATTTGATGCTAAACTATGGTACCTTGGTTTGGATGATGAGATCTGGTTAAGATATGTTTTTATGCTTAAGGTGGGATGGTACATACTGACACCATAGTAAATAGGTGCTTGCTAATAAAATATTGGTCAACTAAAATGCTCACCGCTTAGCTCAGCCTATTCCTTGATGGCTTGCATTCTCACCCCTCTTGCTGAGTACCAACCATAAGCGTACTCACCATTGCTTATTTGGAACTCAGATGAGTATGATGGAGAACACATTGAGGAGCTTGACAAGTTCTAGGATGGTGTCACCAGTCAGCTGCCTGTGAAGACTTTCGGCTGCTAGTTTCATCGCTTTTGTGTTTGCGTTGAACCTTAGGTCAGCTCAGCGCGGCGCGCGCGCGCGGCCGCAGCCAGTGGCTGAGCTCCGCACGCCATCATGGTGCTCCGCGGCGCGAGGCTGCCAGCACGCTGTAGCGCGCGAGGTGATGGAACGACAAGCCCGACGCCCGCGCGAGGACAAACGCAAGACGCCGCCGTGGCTTGGCCGGCCTGGTGAGGCCTCTGCCGCTCGCCGGCCACGTGGCGGCCGGTCGGCGGCCGAAGCAGGGCGCGCCAGGGTGAGCTGGCAGGCACCCGTGGAGCTCCTTTGTTCTCTGTGAATTTTCTCCTAAAATTTGAACTGAACACTCAAATGTGCAAAAATAAAAGTTGGAGTTTGTGATGTGGGACACAACTTTCTTTTTGGTGTGAACCTGAAATTTCAAATTTTTCAAGCTCAAACAGGCCATTTTCAAACAGGCGTTTAGCACTGTTTTTCGAGTTTTTGAGGGGCTTAACTGCAAAATTTGAAAACGTTTCCAACAGTGACTAGGCCTTATTTGTGATGACAAACAACTTTTATTTTTGGAGATTTTAATGTTTAGTACAAAATTCTTGAGATTTCAGTTGGGTGTCAAAAAGGCATTATTTTTGAATTTAATTTGAATTTTTGATCAAATTTTTG
Organism: Digitaria exilis; assembly: GCA_015342445.1. NCBI lineage: Eukaryota > Viridiplantae > Streptophyta > Magnoliopsida > Poales > Poaceae > Digitaria > Digitaria exilis. Next base: position 15,217 of record JACEFO010003006.1, read on the forward strand.
TGTACTAACACCATTGTTACCCCTTTAATTATGGTTTGATTGTGTTTTTAGAGTACTAACATCAGGGATGTCACAGAAGATTCGATATTGCTTAAGGATATGGTAGGAAAAGGTACCTTGGTCTTAGGAAGGACGTCGGGGAAGTTCTTTTTAAGATAGTCCTCGGTTTCTCATGTGGCTTCATCCTCGGAGTGATGACTCCACTGAACTTTATACATTTTAACTCCTTTTCTTCGCGTTTGTCTTTCCTTCTCATCGAGGATCTTGATGGGATGCTCATCTGTGACATCCCTAATGTTAGTACTCTAAAAACACAATCAAACCATAATTAAAGGGGTAACAATGGTGTTAGTACACAAAAATTTGATAAAAAATTCAAATTAAATTCAAAACAAATGCCTTTTTGACACCCAACTGAAATCTCAAGAATTTTGTACTAAACTTGAAAATCTCCAAAAATAAAAGTTATTTGTCATTACAAATAAGGCCTAGTCACTGTTGGGAACTATTTCAAATTTTGTAGTTAAGCCCCTCAAAAACTCGAAAAATAGTGTTGAACGCCTGTTTGAAAATGGCCTGTTTGAGCTTCAAAAATTTGAAATTTCAGGTTCACACCAAAAAGAAAGTTGTGTCCCACATCTCAAACTCCAACTTTTATTTTCCACATTTGAATGTTCAGTTCAAATTTTTGGAGAAAATTCACAGAGAACAAAGGAGCCCCACGGGTGCCTGCCAGCTCGCCCTGGCGCGCCCTGCTCCGGTCGCTGACCGGCCGCCACGTGGCCGGCGAGCGGCGGAGGCCACGCCAGGCCGGCCAAGCCGCGGCGGTGTCTTGCTTTTGTCCTCGCGTGGGCGTCGGGCTTGCCGTTCCATCATCTCGCGCGCTACAGCGCGCTGGCAGCCTCGCGCCGCGCGGAGCGCCATGATGGCGAGCGGAGCTCGGCCATTGGCCGCGGCCGTGCGCGCGCCGCGCAGAGCCGTTCCGCGGCTGGGATTCTCACTCGCAACGCGCCAAAGCCTCTACGGCGTATCTCTCCTCACCCACGCCACAATCCGCGACACCCAACCGCTTCGCGCGCGCTGCCCGAGCTTGCAGGCGCACTCATGGCGGCCTGCGTGCCCGAGCCATGCCCGCGAGCGACCCCGAGGCAGCTCAACCCACTCTAGCGTGCTCCAACACTTCACCGAGCAGCCTTGCACCATTCCCTCAGCCAGCGCACTGCCATTTCTCCTCATCCGCGCTCGCGCACTTCATCTTCAACCTCCAGCCGCGAGAACCGAGCTCGAGTGTCGGAGCAAATTCACCCTCGCCCCTCCACCATTCCCAAATTCCTCGCACACAGAGCTAGACCACTTCCTTAGCTTCCTTTTCCCCCACTTCTCTCGAGCTCCCCTCAACTCTCCGGCGAGAAATCGGGATTTCCCCCAAAATCCCCATTTCCGGCCGCCGGAGCACCCCCACGTCGAGCGACCCCTTCGAGCCATCCCCAAGGCCAACCGAGCATCCCAACGACTTCGCCAAGTCCCACTGGTGCTCACGAGCCCCTCCAACCCCGGTGAAAGCCACCGACCTCGCCGGAGTTGACGCCGCGGTGGCCGCACCGCCACTGCTCCGTCGCCGGCGACCTCCGAGCCTCCTCCGGCCTCCCAACCGCCACCATTCGACTCGTGGTGAGCTGCTCGTTCTTTTCCCCCACCTCTCCGACCTCCTCCCACCGTCGTTTGGCCGGCGCAACGCCGTCGACGAGCCAAGGGCATATCTTCATCTTCTTCCTTTTTGCAGGGTTCTCAGTGAAAGAAGTCAGGGACCTGTTCGCGAGGTTTTCAAAAGTTCCGAGGGTCACGGCGTAAAAAGATTCTTAAGCTTTAGTTCATTTTCCCGAAATCTTGTAAAATCCACTAAAAATCGTACAAAAATCGGAAAAATGCACAAAAATACTCTCTGGACTCGTGAGGTTGTAAACTCCAATCTCATGTTAGCATGTATACACTTTTTGTGAACAGTTTTTGAATAAAAATTCAAACTCAGTTTTCAGAATCTTGTGCACCATTTCAAATCCTGAGCTCTTCTGTAACACCCTAAAAATGCCCTATTTAGAATTTAGTAATTAATTGGCTTTTTATATTCAAGTGTGTAACACCCCTGGTGTTTAAAGCGTATAAGTAAGAGTGATTAAACAAACTAAGGAACTATAAACCCTGAAACTAAATCACTAGTAGGAATGAGAATTATACATGAGGATTGTTAAGTTTGTACTCGTGCTTTGGTTCTTGAAATTGAACCCAACAAAAACTTTTCTAGTACAAATCTAAACATCTTCTCTTACAAGTTGCACGACAAAACTCTAAATACATACTCTCGAGACGACGCATAAAAATTTCCTAAAAAGAAATCAGGATTGAACGGCAAATTAAGTAATGCTTCTATGCCCCTAAAGGTCTTAAAGGACTAATGGCTCATGTGAAGTCAACACATGAAATAATTCCAACTAACGATATTAATGACCTTCAGAAGGCAAGGTTCTAATTTAAAATTTTAAATAAGAGTTGTGCACATCACAAACGTCTGATCAATATGAAAGGTTTGGGAAAGTATGTTCTAATTATAAAACCAAACCACTTTCTCAAATGAAAGTTGTGTATCTAAAAATGTCATTTGCAACCTTGGTGAGTTATGTATAACTCAGATACTTAATCTACCAAACATAGGAAATCAAGTTTGAAAGACCAACTTAAACATGGGATGAAAAACACACGGTCACACACCCTTTTTAAAGGAGCTCACCTTGGGCTATAAATAGAATAATATTTAGAGTGCTCCTGATGTTCTTTAGTAAAATAATTGTTAATGATTTAATGTTAGGGTTAAACACTTGGACTAATAAAGCTTGTAGATCTAATCATGGCCTACATGTGGCAATCTTGAGGTTTTAGTAATAAAATGAGATTTTGTTCACAACATGAGCTTTCATAAAATACAAAGGATGTAAATTAATTAATATTTAATATATGTCAAGTTGTTAACGACATAATTAAAAGTTGAGCATATAAAATAAATAAGCTTTTAACCTCCATGTATGTGTCCATGTTTTAACTTTAAGTTAAAATAAGATTTTTACTCTCAAAATAAAAGGAGGTAGGACTTTAAATTGAAAACTCTCTTTGAGCATTATACCTCTGATGTTTAGTGACACTATTGAAGGGTCTAAGAAAGGAGGGAGAGGTTAAATAAAATAATTAATAAAAGGAAGATAAGGCAAAACAATGGGGTTAGAATTCAGAAATTGACCAAAAATTCAGACTGAAATTCAAAAACAAAGGTCTGGTGACACCCAACAGAAATCTCAAGATTTTGGTACTGAACTTAAAAATCTCCGACAATAAGAGTTGCTGTCATCACAGATACAGCCCTTCATAACAAGTCTCGCCACGGCGTTCGCTCCGCTTGTTGACCCTTGAACCAGCATGTCCGTCACGATCGAGCTTACCCAGTATTGTCCGTCACGATCGAGCTTACCCAGTATGTCCGTCACGATCGAGCCTACCCAGTATGTCCGTCACGATCGAGCCTAGCTAATATTGTCCCTGATGATCGAGCCTAGCCAGTATGTCCGTGACGATCGAGCCTAGCAAGTATGTCCGTGACGATCGAGCCTAGCCAGTATTGTCCGTGACGATCGAGCCTAGCTAGAAGTTTCAGTCACGAATCGAGGCCGCACGATAGGACCCTCGAGGCCCCGCAGTCCGTCACGATTCGAGGCCGCACGTTAGCACGCTCGAGGCTCCGCAGCCAAGCTCGAGGGGGCACTTACCCTCGAGCGACGTTCCGTCACGCTCGAGGCTTCGCAGCCAAGCTCGAGGGGGCACTCACCCTCGAGTGGCGTTTCCGACCGTTCGAGGCTCGGCGAGCTCGAGCTTGCGGTTCAAGCTCGAAGCGCCGTAGCGCCTGGTCTAAGTGCCTGGTCCAAGCTCGAAAGTTGTGTCCCACACCTCAAACTCCAACTTTTAATTTTACACGTTTCGAAGTTCAGCTCAAATTTTTGGAGAAAGTTCAAAAGGGGCAAAGGAACACCACGGTGCTGCCAGCTCGCCCCTGGCGCGCTCTGCTCCGGCCGGAGTCCGGCCGCCACGTGGCCGGCGTGTGGCGGAGACCGCGTCGGGTCGGCCGAGCCGTGGCGGCAGCTAGCTCTTGTCCTCACGCGTTTGTCCAAGCCTTCCGTACCGTCACTTCGCGGGCAACGGCGCACTGCTGCCTCGCGCCGCGGAGCGCCATCATGACGAGCTCGCTCGGCACTGGTCGCAGCCGCGCAGCGCCGCCCCGCAGTCGCGATGCTCGCTCGCTACGCGCCAAGGAGCACTGTGGAGGATCCCCAGCGATCACGCCACAATCTTCCTCGCCCAATCGTGTCGCGCGCGCTCTGTTCGAGCTCGGCGCGCATCAATGGCGCGTCACGCCGACCTTCTCTCCTCACGCGCACTCCCGAGCCATCACTTCGCCGCCGTCGCCTCGCCTCGCGCCGCGGAGCGCCATCATACGGTCGCGCGCCGCCGTGGCCGCACGCGCGCTCGCGCCGCGCCGAGCGCACTGCAGGCGGTAGAGTCCGTTCGCGTCGCGCCAAAGCCTCTGCTGAGGATCTCCACTTCATCACGCGATGATCTTTGACGCCCAACCGCGCGTGTGCACTCTGTTCGAGATCGCCGCGCCATCAATGGCGACCGCGACAGCCACCCATGCGCTCGCACGCTCCCGAGGCCGCACTGTGCCACTCTCGCGTGCCCAAGCACTCCACCGCGCACTCCCACCCCTCCTCTCACTCGCTCACTTGGCCATTTCCACTTCCCCGCGCTCGCTCGGTTTTCTTCTTCCTCGCGCCGCGCGAACCGAGCCGAGCTTCTCCGAGAAATTCACCCTTCCACACTCCACCATTCCCAAATTCGTCCCGCACAAAGCTAGCCCTCTACTCCAGCTCCAAATCCCCCCACTTTCCCTTAGCTATTGTCCCTTCTCCGGCGAGAATTCGTGGTTTCCCCCAAATCGTGATTTTCGGCCACCGGAGCACCCGCACGTCGAGCCCCTACTCCGAGCCGTCCCCGAGGTCAACCGAGCACGCCATTGGCTTCCTCGAGCTCCACTGGTGCTCTAGGACCCCTCGAACCTCGGCGAACGACCCCGAGCTCACCGGCGTAGAAGCCGCAGCGGCTGCGCCGCCACCACCTCGTCGCCGGCGCAACTCCGACCACCCCCGGCCTCCAAACCGTCCCCAAACGACTCGTGGTGAGCCCAGGATCCTTTTCCCCCACTTCCCCGTGCCTAGTTCGCCGCCGTTTGGCCGACGCAACTCCGGCGAGAGCCGAGGGCCTTTCTTCATCGTCTTCGTTTGTCAAGGGGTCTCTGTGCAAAAGTCCAGGGACTCGTTCGCGAAGTTTTGAAAGTTCTAGGGTTCCCTGCGAAAATAGATTCTTAAAACTAGATTTGTTTTTCCCGAATCTTGTGAAATCCATTAAACATCGTACCAAAATCAGAAAAATGCACAAAAATACTCCCTGGATTCGTGAGAGTCTAAACTACAATCTCTATTAGACATGTTTATACTTTTGATGAACTGTTTTTGAATTAAAATTCAAACTATGAAAATTGAAAGTTGTGCACCATTTCAAATCCAGAGCTCCGCTGGGGTTGATCTTTGGATATGTTGCTTGTAGTGACTTTGGACAGCTTGTGTCAAAAGGGGACCTAAAAATATGAACTGTAACTCCAGTTATAAATTAAAATGTGTTTTCTGTCTTTTTGCAGTGCAGAAATCATTAAAAATAACCTGTGCAGTGAAAAATCACCATTTTGTTCCAGAGGACTAAAAACTTGTTATCACACCTGTGAAAAATGAAAAACTTAATTTTTGCTCTGTTTAGGTTAGCAAATAAATAAATATGTGTTTTTGGATAGGAATTTATTGAGGACTACCCAAGGGTTATTTTGAGCCACCACTTGGCCAGAGCCCTCCTCATGCTTATGACTAGCTTTGGTAGGAAAATCTCCTGAACTAGATGAATTTTCGATTTTATAGGATTTAAATTCGATTCTGCTAGCAGCTGTTTGATATATTTTTAATAAATTATGTGTAGCTCAGGATTAGCTAAATTTTGGAGTGAGCTTAGCTCTTATACTCCAGTAGCTGTCATAAAGTTTATAGATAAAAATGATGAGCAGAAAAGGAGAAACAAAAATGCGAAGTAATCTAAATGGAAATCGATTTATATAAAAGAATAAACCTTTTTGTAGTTAGTTAGAATAAAATAAATGGAATCTGAAATTCCAGAACAGCCACCCTAAGTTATGCATCTCATGTAGAAGGCGCCATCCCGGACGGCAACTACCACCTCATTCCCGCAGACGAGGAAGAAGTCCCGGAGGAAGGTGCCGGTGCAGGATCGACCAACCCGGAGGCTAACCCCCAGTTCGAGCAAGAAGGCAAGCCCCGGAGCATAACCTAACTTTACCAAATTATGCACTTTGAATTCTATATGCTTGTGCATTTACGTTCAAGGAGTTGATTGAATACCTTAGCTGCACATTTCCTAGTACCTATGACTTGCAATACTAGTGTGAAAGGATCGATAGGGCATTGCTTTAGGTCCGTTACAAGTCGAGTGATTTCCTGTCACTCGCGAGACATAGGAATTGCTTGTCTTTACTTATGTTGGAATCATAAGGATTGACGGGCGGGATGATAGATGTAGATCTCCCGTCCGTGTATGATAATTGATTTAAGGTCGAAATGTGTGGTTGAGTGTGTCAAGTTTTTGAACGTACCACATGCATGCCGATGTATGGGGATCGGTAAGCCCGGTACCAGATTGAAGCAGCTAGGGCCGATAGCCATCTCTCCTTGGAAACTTTGTTTTCCCCTGCCGTACACTTGTGGATATATGCGTGAGACTGTGAGTGAAGCAGTAAACCTTTATCCTAAGGAAGTGGACCCGGTTCCGAATTGTGGATCGATGGGAAAGGTTGGGAAATGCTTGTACCTTTTATAGCAAGCATAGTATCCGTGTATGTTGGGTTTCCCCTGGCCAGGTAGCAAAATTCGGTTCGAACTGTCCGCTTCTCGCGGTTAATGAGACTGCTTGACCGCCCTGCTACATTGAGTAACAAGTGGAACTTTGAGATTGATAAACTTGTTGTATGAATTAAATTGTATTGCACCACTTGGTATGCTTAGAGAGGATGCTAATCTAGAATGGTTAAATGTACTAGAATATGATGCTAAAACTTGAAAGCAAGGATCTACCTTTAGTTGCTTTTTGGCAAACAAACCCACCAGCCAAAAGCCTCTCATTGTCTAGATGTCGGTGATGTAGTTTTCACCCGACTGGTAAGCCTTGCTGAGTATTAGTATACTCAGCCTTGCTTGTGGCAATGATTTACAGGTACACCTTTGGATGTCGATGCTTTGTCTTGGCCTACCCAGGTTCCACCTGGCTGGCACATCGAATGGGTTCCGTCCTCTGCCGAGGATCAGGAGGAGTAGCACCGTGGCAGGCTTCAGCATGGTGTTATTTGTATCGTCGTTAGTTTATTTACTTCCGCTGCAATGAAACTTTTATTTCCGCTGCAAGACTTTGATACTCTGATTTAATTTCAAACTTGGTTTGGAATAACTTTGAGATACTATTTGTGTATGTTAATTTGTGGAATGTTGTAATCTCTGGAACTCACCTTCGTGTGGGCGTGCTGTTGTTTCGATCGAGAAAAGAACGTGGTTAATCGGGTTTAATCCGACGGCGCTCCAGCTTATTCCGGATTAAGTGCCTGGCTACTTGATTAGTGGTCCCGAGGTACTTAACATTGGAATAATTTCGGAGTGGTCCGCCACAGCTGGCATCAGAGCCGAAACAGCGCACCGGAGAGACCAACAAACCTTAAATAAATATTTTTGGAATAAAATTTGCCAACTCGTACTTCCGCCGTGCTTTTCGGTGGAAGGTTGTTGTTAGGACCGCTAAGGATGTTACCTAGAGCGTGAAGCCTATGTGGGTTAAGGGATCACGATATGATAGGTGGCAAATAATATATTATACTGACTTCCAGCACATTTCATTCTGTCATTTACTTTACGCAATGGTGGGCGCAAGGTACGGCGATTGCTGTAACGTACCACGGCACTATATGAAAATATAGTGGCGGCACATAGTCAATACGCTGTGATGGCGTATGAAAATAGAATAGGATGGTGGGCGCAAGGTACGGCGATTGCTGTAGCGTACCACGGCATCATATGCAAATATGATGGCGGCACAAAGTCAATACGCTATTTCAATAGCGTATGAAACTGTCAATATGTTGCTCTGGTGACATATGAACATTGCCCGTTCAATGTTAAACGTTCGGGTGCCACCTCTATAGTGGGTGGTAATGAATGGAGACGCTTTCGTGAGTGCTGGCACGAAAGGTTGATTATACATGCTCTGGGATGAAATTTTCTGCAGGTACACTAACCACGATTCCGTAAGATGAACGGTTAGAAAAGTTCGGCTAGTTAATATAGGGAGAGACGGATATTGCCTAGCCACCGGCACTAACTTCGTAGGCCAAAAGTTTATTGGCATGTGTGTTGGTGAGAACGAATAGGCCGCTCATGCATTGCATCTCGCTGAATTAATATCGACTTTTAACACATGACCAAATTGAACCGCCGTCAAAGGAATTGAAATCACTACCCAAAAATCCTGCTGAGACCAGTCTGTTTGCACCATTAATTCGAAACAGAAAACTCTGTAAAATGAAAAAGTGTTCAACATGAAAGTTGTCATAAATATTATGAAGTTTATGCTGAAGAAATTTCAACGAAAATGGTTCAGTAAAACTGGAGTTATGCTAAAAAGGGTAACCCCCTGTCTGCTGGAAATTCTGGGGACAGTGAGATAAAAATTGAATTTTTACACCCTCTTAACAGCAGTTTCTGCTAGAGGCTTAAAAATGAAAGTTGTCACAAATTTTGTCTAGTTTATTCTGTCAAAATTTCCACAAATTTGGTTCAACCAATTAAAAGTTATGCTCACAATACTAACTTCCTGTCTGCTGGAATTTCAGCAGAGAGTTAATTAAAAGATTGGGGTTTTGCGCCACCTAGATCACTTGTTCTGTTTTTGTGTTAAACTAAAAAGTTATTGGAAATTATCTAAACTGTATTCTGGTCAAGTTGGGTAATGATTGGGCTTATAGATTTTGAGACCTACTCTGTCCATAATCTGATTATTTTCTTTAAATATATGTCAGTTCTCACTTAGTTTTGATGTCTATATTGCTGCCGCCTCACTTGTAGCTTGCTCTGCTGTGGCATCTGTAATTTATAACACTTAAGTAAGCTGCATTTAAGTTAAGAAGGGCAAGACTTTTGGACCAGTAGAACTCGACATATGGACCAAATACCGACCTCCTGTCTTACTAAATATTCTGGGGACAGTCGTTAAGAATTTGAATTTTTGAACCATCTTAACCTCAAAATTGAAGAAATGCTGAACAGTAACATTGTATACAAATATGTTAGGAACAATCTGGTGAAGTTTGGGAAATTTTGGGGTGTTAAATTTTTGGCTAAGAATATTTTACTCACTGTCCAAAATCTGCCTTGTTTCGTCTCCTTCATGCCGAATTCCATAATCTGACAAAGGAAAAAGGGAACTAGAGTTATAGGGAAAATCATATGGTTCGGTGTGCTGAAAATCCATCTAAACCGAGAAGCCTAGATTGAAAGTTTTGACCAACTTAACCACTAGATCCGCGTCTGAGATACAAAGCAATGTGTAGCTTACCAAATTCCTACTACCTGACCAAAGATGAATAACTTTGGATGTTAGATCTGTTTACTACAAATTTTCTTCCACTCATTTCCAGCTCTCATGTCTTCCACTCACTTTCTACCCCTTCGAAAATTGTAGTAAATCAATGGTATGTAAACAACTTCACTCCACTCTCTTGGCCCAGTGCCTTTTATCCCTCTTGTTTCCTTTTTGTGAAATAGGAAAATTGTTTGGTGTGCTTTGACATGGACCAATTGTGAAGGTTTGGATGTCAAACATGAGTCGTGCCTCCGTTGTTGTCTGATTCTATACAGTCTAAACTCATACCTTGATTCAGGTGTCTTCACCAACTCTCTCATACCGATTTGATTTACTTAACTTTGTTTAACATTGATACCTTGTACCGAAGTAACTTGATTCCTTAATCCTTGGATCCTATGTTGTTGATTCTTGCTCAAGATAATATAAATAATTGAAATGAATATGCAAAATTGGGTCAATGTCACTTTTTCTATGCATAATCAGTTATAGATACAATATGCATTTTATTCCTTTATAAGCAATTCATGTGCATGGGCATTACATATCCATTAACATGTCATTTGCATCATGATAATCTTTTGGTACCTAACCACATGTGCATCTAACTCATGAATGCTTCTCCCTCCTGGTGTCAATTGGGTTGTCCCCTCTGAATTTATTGTGGTATTGTATTCCCTAACCTATGGTGCCGTGATGGAACCTAGGATCTCGTGTGTGTGCTGCAGCCACACGCTTGAGTCACTTGGAGCACGCTGGTATCTTGGTATGTGGGAATATGACCCACAAAGACCTTTATTGACAACCCAAATAGATACTTCCTTACTCTCACTAATTGATCCGCAATAATGACTTTTAATTATGTGGTGTGAGGTCTACTAACTTGCATCACGGCATGTACATCATACTCTCATAAGCATATGCACCATACGCTCATGTGCATGTGCATCATATCATGTGCACCTCATCATGAACATGCCATGTATACCATGGTAAAGTGCTTAAGTTTTGCAATTTGACAATTAAGATAAAAATTTGAGCAAGAATTTCCCAAAATTTCCATACCACACCACCTTTTCTAGGTGTATTCCCTCCTTGCCATAAGCAAATCTTTTATTGCCCCACTCTTCCTTTAGGCTCATCTTAGAATTTGGGCGGCAACCCCGTGTAACGTCATGTCATGATCGTAGTATGATGTGGGCTAGTTTTAAGAATCTTTTGGGCACTCTTGTCATCTCATAACCTCGTTGTTCATTAACCCTCCCCAGAGTTCATTCCTTGTTCCTGTTGATATAAAAGTAGGTAAATCGTTGTTATTTAAGACCTACGATTGGTTAAGCATCTTGCCCGTGACTATCTATAGTCTCAAAGATCACCTTTGCCTACTGTTTCTCCCCCCATCACCGCAGAGTCTCAAGGGCCAGTTTGACCCCCCCCCTCTGTGTCCGTACGCCGTGTACTCTGCCCCGTTCACCAGTCCACTATCACCTTCGTCGTTTCCCTACCGCTGCTGGCCAACACTCCCCCAGTCGCCATCGTACCACCGTCCCGTCACCCAGGGAATCTCATTGCTGGCCCCTACCTCTTGCTGTCGACACACCACTATCACTGCTCCGCTCTGGCCGTCGATAAATGCAGCCTCTCCAATGGCTGCCACCACTCCAAGGTGCTCCACTTGAGTCACACCACTCCACCGCTCTCGCCTCTCTTCGGCGACCTCCACGGTACCCAAGCTGCCCATTCTCCACCGTGTCCTCCGTTCTTTGACAAGCAAGCTCTGCCTCCACCTTTTTGTAAAGCCACGAGGAAGTGCTCCTCCCGGCAACCACCTTGTCGTTTAACCAAGGTCTACGGCACCAACCTCACCGAAGAAGGAGTTCGAGCAGAAGTCACCTGAGGATTCCACAAGAATTAAGTCGACGAGCAAGGAAGATTTCGACTTTTTGACACCATCCATGGCTTGCCCATTCTTTTCCCCGGTTGGCCCTGAAGTTCACTGGACAATAGTGGTGTATTACTTTTCCCTTGTGTGCCAAATCTTGATGCTCTTAGCTTTCCATGTCTACATTCATCACCGCTCCCACATGAACGACGTTGATGTTTTATCGGAGATCCGGTATCAATTATCATCTCCAAGCTGTGAACCTGTAAGAACTTGGGTGCGTAGTATCTGCGTTTCTTTAACCAACACCTCTTTCTTCTAATAAAATGTTCACCTTTCCTCCCTGTGCGAATCTCGGGACGAGATTCTTTTTAAGGAGGGTAGGCTGTAACACCCCTGGTGTTTAAAGCGTATAACGTAAGAGTGATTAAACAAACTAAGGAACTATAAACCCTGAAACTAAATCACTAGTAGGAATGAGAATTATACATGAGGATTGTTAAGTTTGTACTCGTGCTTTGGTTCTTGAAATTGAACCCAACAAAAACTTTTCTAGTACAAATCTAAACATCTTCTCTTACAAGTTGCACGACAAAACTCTAAATACATACTCTCGAGACGACGCATAAAAATTTCCTAAAAAGAAATCAGGATTGAACGGCAAATTAAGTAATGCTTCTATGCCCCTAAAGGTCTTAAAGGACTAATGGCTCATGTGAAGTCAACACATGAAATAATTCCAACTAACGATATTAATGACCTTCAGAAGGCAAGGTTCTAATTTAAAATTTTAAATAAGAGTTGTGCACATCACAAACGTCTGATCAATATGAAAGGTTTGGGAAAGTATGTTATAATTATAAAACCAAACCACTTTCTCAAATGAAAGTTGTGTATCTAAAAATGTCATTTGCAACCTTGGTGAGTTATGTATAACTCAGATACTTAATCTACCAAACATAGGAAATCAAGTTTGAAAGACCAACTTAAACATGGGATGAAAAACACACGGTCACACACCCTTTTTAAAGGAGCTCACCTTGGGCTATAAATAGAATAATATTTAGAGTGCTCCTGATGTTCTTTAGTAAAATAATTGTTAATGATTTAATGTTAGGGTTAAACACTTGGACTAATAAAGCTTGTAGATCTAATCATGGCCTACATGTGGCAATCTTGAGGTTTTAGTAATAAAATGAGATTTTGTTCACAACATGAGCTTTCATAAAATACAAAGGATGTAAATTAATTAATATTTAATATATGTCAAGTTGTTAACGACATAATTAAAAGTTGAGCATATAAAATAAATAAGCTTTTAACCTCCATGTATGTGTCCATGTTTTAACTTTAAGTTAAAATAAGATTTTTACTCTCAAAATAAAAGGAGGTAGGACTTTAAATTGAAAACTCTCTTTGAGCATTATACCTCTGATGTTTAGTGACACTATTGAAGGGTCTAAGAAAGGAGGGAGAGGTTAAATAAAATAATTAATAAAAGGAAGATAAGGCAAAACAATGGGGTTAGAATTCAGAAATTGACCAAAAATTCAGACTGAAATTCAAAAACAAAGGTCTGGTGACACCCAACAGAAATCTCAAGATTTTGGTACTGAACTTAAAAATCTCCGACAATAAGAGTTGCTGTCATCACAGATACAGCCCTTCATAACAAGTCTCGCCACGGCGTTCGCTCCGCTTGTTGACCCTCGAACCAGCATGTCCGTCACGATCGAGCTTACCCAGTATTGTCCGTCACGATCGAGCGTACCCAGTATGTCCGTCACGATCGAGCCTACCCAGTATGTCCGTCACGATCGAGCCTACCCAGTATGTCCGTCACGATCGAGCCTAGCTAATATTGTCCCTGATGATCGAGCCTAGCCAGTATGTCCGTGACGATCGAGCCTAGCAAGTATGTCCGTGACGATCGAGCCTAGCCAGTATTGTCCGTGACGATCGAGCCTAGCTAGAAGTTTCAGTCACGAATCGAGGCCGCACGATAGGACCCTCGAGGCCCCGCAGTCCGTCACGATTCGAGGCCGCACGTTAGCACGCTCGAGGCTCCGCAGCCAAGCTCGAGGGGGCACTTACCCTCGAGCGACGTTCCGTCACGCTCGAGGCTTCGCAGCCAAGCTCGAGGGGGCACTCACCCTCGAGTGGCGTTTCCGACCGTTCGAGGCTCGGCGAGCTCGAGCTTGCGGTTCAAGCTCGAAGCGCCGTAGCGCCTGGTCTAAGTGCCTGGTCCAAGCTCGAAAGTTGTGTCCCACACCTCAAACTCCAACTTTTAATTTTACACGTTTCGAAGTTCATGTAACACCCAGATTTCCAAGAAATCCGAATGCTTCCATATGTGTGCCCAGGATGTCCACAAAACACATATAGATTACAAATATTGAATCACAGAGAACACAATGCTCGAATAAAATAGTTTATATCAGAGTTTAACACAAGACATAGTCTTAAACAAATAACACAGCGGAAGACTTAATACTAATAAACGCTTCATAACTAGGTAGAGCCTCAAATCCACAGGGACGCCGACTGGTTGAACACAGCTTAGAAGTACGGCAAATCCTCCGGAAACTCAGCAAGCGACTGATCATTCATTGCTCCATCTGTTACCCATCCGGGATTTTGTTGAATAGTTGCAAGTGTAAGTAAACCATCTTACTTAACAAGTATAACACGGGTTATGCAAGGACAAAAGGCTTGACACGGTTATACTGCATTAGCACTTTTAGCTGTTTCATTTTATTATCATCCAAACTTACAAATGAGTAGAATCCCAAATATAAACCCATTGATAAGGTATAAGTGATTATAGAACAAACCAATATCAACCACTAATATCATCTTCTAATAAAAAAGGATCCAGGCCGCTCGTATCCGTGAGCACGGCTATCATGATAGATCAACACTCTGCAGAGGTTTCGCCCTTTACCCGCCGGTCACATAAATCCAAAAGAACTTATGTTACGAGGACTTTCACAAAACACCCTAACAAGCACAGTAGCCGTTTTGGTTCAACATAGGCAGCATAACCCGAGGCATCGAGATTGACGTACGCTCAGGGCGCAACGTGAGGGGGTCAATGGCGTCCAGAGCGAGAGCGCAATCATCGCAACGTGTGAAGCTGCCGTACCTCGGGCGCTTACATCACGGGACTTTGCCTAACGGGGCATAGCCAACGGATAAAACCGTCCTCGATGGATCAAACTATACTCTCACCCATGCACCCCACATACGCCTTTCGGTAACTACTGGCGAGCTAGAGACGTACAAGTTAATTATCCAAGACCAGAGCCATTATAGTTCCAACGGCGGCGAACAGGTTCCTAGGTTGCCGCTTTAAGAACCGGACCTTACGGAGAGACATTAGAACAAAGCAAGAAGCACATGCTCTAATTCCCTAGATCAAACCTTATAGAGACACTAGAACAAAGCACACAGCACATGCTCTAGTTCCCCAACCATGTTGCTAAAAAGCATCTTTTAACCATCATTGAAGTGAACCATTAATTCAATATTGACATTAAAAATAAATGTTGGTTGCAGCGCGTAGCATAGTCTAACCATAATGCATAAAACCCTGGGTAAACAAGGAATAAGGTAAAGACTAGGAACATCCTTAATGGTTAACAGTTTTAGACACATGCATATGATTGATGTGGTCAATTAGTGTATAGGTAACAAGGATGGTCCGTGTTATACTTGCCTTCCTCAGTGAACTTCTGCTGCACTTGGTCTTCGAGAACAGGATCGTCGGCGAACTCGAACGGCTCGGCAACTACTCACATCGATCATCACACAAGCATCCACACATACATGCAATCAAGATATTTAATTAGAACAGTACACCAAACATAAACAAAAGATGAAAAGAAGGTTTTAGAATTACTCTACGCTTCACCACGAACACGTGAGCGCGAAAATCACTCAAATCGGAGTTAAAACGGAGAAACTACGCTTAAAACGGGCTCTAGGGGCTTGCTGGTAAGATTTTAGGCTTCCAGGAGTGTTTTTGAAAGAAACCAGGGACCTAAAACATAATTTTGTATAAAAACTCAAGGGCTGCGACGTAAAAACACCTTTCAGGACGGCGGGCATTATTTTTCAAAAGCGCAGGGGCTAAAACGAAAGAAAAAGGACTTAGTTGTAAATACTTTTGAACTGCGTTGGACCGCGGGTTGATTTTTGAAAAACAGAGGGGCTCTTTTGCAAAAACGCCACGGCGACTGCTGGATGCTGACGTCGGCTGACGTCACCGTCAACTGTGCCGTGGACCGGCCGTAGACCGCGGTCCACGGGTCCACGGTGAACCGTATCGGGTTTAAAACGGGTTTAGATCTGGGCCGTTGGTTTTGGACCGAGCGGCTGGGATTAGATCTGGGAATTCAGCTCGCCGGGGAAGACGGCTCGCGGCGGCGCTAGGTCGAGACCTCGCCGGAGTAAGCTCAGCTGGGGGCTAGAGGGCTCGGTTTCTCGCCGCGATGGCTCCTAAAGAGAGAGGAGACCACAAGGAGTCGGTTTTTGGGGTCCTGGTCGAGGGTCGAGCAACGGCGGAGGCCGGCGGCGAGCGGAGGTGGATGGGAAACTACGGCGAGCTCGTATGGGCAAACGAGAGGGAGAGAGCGGTCGCGAGGCGGACGGGAATCTTCCTCACCTTCCGGCGAAGCTTCGAGACGAGCTCTCGACGGCAGAGCGCGGCAGAGAGAGGGTGCTGGCGGCGGCGGCGCAAGCTCGGGGTCGGCGGCTAGGGTTTGGGAAGCAGGGGGTCCACGAGGAGGGGCGGCGGCTTATAAAGAGGCTCTGGAGACTCCTTGGCGTGCGCGCCAAGCCGGAGAGGGAGACGTGCGCGGAGCGGAGTTCGCGGCGGCGCGGGGCGGAGCGTGGCGGAGGAGTCCCTAACGCGCACGGCGCGAGGTAGAAGGCGATACCGACATGTGGGCCCGAGATGTCAGCCGCAGAGAGAGAGGAGTGCGGGCGCGCTGCGGACAGAAGGGAGAGGCGCCGACAAGTGGGCCCGGGACGTCAGTGGCTGCGGGAGAGAAGAGCGCGGAGCGGGCCGGCGCGGTGGGCTGCAGTGTTGGGCTGCGCAACGGGCCGCGGAAAAAGAAGGAAAAAGGAAGAAAGAGATGGGCCGCGCAGGGAGGTGGGCCGCGGAGAAAAGAAGAAAAGAAAGAGAGGAGGAGTGGGCTAACTGGGCTGAAAAGAGAGAGGGAAAAAGAGAGAAAAAGAAAAGGTTTTTCTTTTATTCAAACACTCATTTGAATTCAAATTCAAATTTGAATTCCACAATCAAAAATAAATGCACCAGCATGAATGCAACAATAATGTTTCTATTTCCTATATTTACTTTTAATTATTCAAAAATTTTATTTCCCTATATTATTTATGAGCACTTTAATATAAAAAGCCAATTAATTACTAAATTTTAAATTGGGCATTTTTAGGGTGTTACAAACCTACCCCCCTTAAGATGAATCTCGTCCCCGAGATTCGGACGTGGATTGGAAGAGATGTGGATATTCTGCCTTGAGTTCATCCTCCCGTTCCCAGGTTGCCTCATCCTCTGTATGACGATTCCACTGAACCTTGCACATACGTATCACTTTGTTCCTGGTGACTCTCTCAAACTCCTCTAAGATCTTGACCGGATATTCCTCATAAGTAAGGTCCTCCTGCACATTCAATTCCTCTAACGGAATCTGTTCCTCTGTCACCCGTAAACACTTTTTCAGCTGGGACACATGGAACACATCATGCACTCCTGCCAATTTCTCTGGTAACTCTAACTGATAAGCCACTTCACCTCTCCGTTCTAATATCTTGAATGGTCCAATGTAGCGAGGTGCTAGCTTGCCTTTAACATTGAATCTCTTCACACCTCTCATTGGTGACACCTTAAGGTATACAAAGTCACCAATCTCGAAGCTGAGGTCTCGTCGCCTCACGTCTGCATAACTTTTCTGCCGTGACTGAGCTGTTCTCAAATTCTGCCTAATGACCTGTACTTGTTCTTCTGCCTGCTTCAAGACCTCAGGTCCAAATACTTTACCTTCTCCGGTCTGATTCCAAAACAACGGTGTCCTGCACTTTCTTCCGTACAACACCTCAAATGGTGACATCCTGAGACTCTGCTGGTAGCTGTTGTTGTACGAGAACTCTGCATAGCACAAACTCTTATCCCAGCTACTTCCATACTGCAATGCACATGCTCGCAACATGTCCTCCAGTATCTGATTCGTCCTCTCGGTCTGACCGTCTGTCTGCGGATGGTAAGCAGAACTGAAGTGAAGCTTAGTATCCATGGACTCATGTAACTTGCGCCAAAAGTGCGACGTAAACTGACTTCCTCGGTCTGATACTATCTTCTTAGGTACCCCATGCAAACATACAATCCGCTCCATATACAATTCTGCTAGTTTGGCACCGGAATATGTAGTCTTTACCGGAATAAAGTGAGCCACCTTCGTCAATCGGTCCACTATCACCCATATAGAGTCATAACCTTTCTGCGTGCGGGGCAATCCTGTTATAACATCCATACCCACTTCTTCCCATTTCCACTCTGGTATCTTCATAGGCTGAAGCAAACCTGCCGGTCTCTGATGTTCGGCCTTAACTCTCTGGCATACGTCACAAAGAGCTACATGTGCTGCAACATCGCGCTTCAGACCATACCACCAGAATCTTTCCTTGAGATCCAAGTACATCTTGGTACTTCCCGGGTGAATGGAATATGCTGACTCGTGCGCTTCCCGTAAGATAACATCCTTGATATGCTGCTGATCTGGCACCACTATTCTGTTACCATACCACACTGTTCCTTGATCATCCAATCGGAATCCTGGCGCTTTATCTGTCCCAACCTTCTTAATCAATTCCTTGATTTCCTCATCCTCCAATTGCCCTTTTCTGATTTCTTGTTCAAGAGTTGGCTCCACTTCTAGCTCAGTCACGTTGGCTACCATACCCAAGTTCAAACGTTCAACTTCCCGACTAAGCTCTTCCGGCAAATCCTGTCTCGTCAGCACATTTGCATAACTCTTTCTACTCAAAGCATCGGCCACCAAGTTGGCCTTCCCTGGATGGTAATGAATCTCCAGCTCAAAGTCATTGATTTTCTCAAGCCAACGACATTGCCTCATATTCAACTCGGATTGCGTGAACACATACTTAAGGCTCTTGTGGTCGGTATAAATGTCGCACTTGTGTCCAATCAAATAATGCCTCCAGATCTTCAACGCGTGTACCACGGCTGCCAATTCCAGATCATGTGTCGGATAATTCAGCTCATGTCTCCTCAACTGTCTGGACGCATATGCCACAACTCTACCTTCCTGCATGAGTACACATCCCAATCCTTGACGAGACGCATCGCAATACACTGAGAAACTTTTAGTAACATCTGGCAGTACCAATACTGGTGCAGTGGTCAGCCTTTTCTTCAACTCCTCGAAACTAGCTTGGCACTGCGGTGTCCACACAAACTTGGCATTCTTCTCTAGCAATGATGTCAAGGGCTTGGCAATCTTGGAGAATCCCTCAATAAAACGCCGATAGTAGCCTGCCATTCCAAGAAAACTCCTGACCTCACTGACATTCTGTGGTGGAATCCAGTTGAGAACATCCCTAACCTTCTTCGGATCAACTGCGACACCTCCATTTGACAACACATGGCCCAAGAATGATACCTCCTTCAGCCAGAATTCACATTTGCTCAACTTAGCGTACAACTGATGTTCTCGGAGTCTCTGCATCACTAACCTCAAGTGTTCCTCATGCTCTTCCTCATTCTTGGAGAAAACCAGAATATCATCGATGAACACCACGACGAACTTGTCAAGATAATCCATGAACACGCTATTCATCAAATACATGAAGTAGGCCGGTGCATTAGTCAATCCAAAGGACATAACTGTGAACTCATATAAACCGTACCGGGTAGTGAAAGCTGTCTTGGGGATATCTGTCACCCGGATTCTCATCTGATGATAGCCCGATCTGAGATCGATTTTCGAGAACACACAAGCTCCCCTCAATTGGTCAAAGAGATCATCGATCCTTGGCAGTGGGTACTTGTTCTTGATGGTGACCTCGTTGAGGGCTCGGTAATCTATGCACATCCTCTGTGTCCCGTCTTTCTTATCAACAAGCAACACTGGAGCTCCCCAAGGCGAACAGCTAGGACGTATATACCCCTTAGCTAGTAGGGCCTTTAATTCTTCTTTAAGTTTCTTTAATTCTTTTACCCCCATTCTATATGGTCTTTTAGCTATGGGTGCTGTGCCAGGCATAAGTTCAATAACAAATTCAACTTCACGTTCCGGAGGCATACCTGGCAATTCATCTGGGAACACATCTGGATACTCGTTCACCACTCGAATGTCCTTCAACTCTGTGCCTTCAGCATGATTGATCTGTCCGGGCTCTGTGGTTTTGGTTGCTTGATACTCAATCTTCTCCCCTGATGGAGCCACTAACTGAACTGCACGCTTCGAACACTGTATGACGGCATCGTACTTTGCTAGCCAGCTCATTCCCAAAATCAGATCCATCCCGATAGAATTTAGGACTATAGGGTGTGCTAAAAAGTCTACCCCCCTTATGTTAACTGCTACATTAGGACAACGTAATGTGGCCCGAAGTTCTCCCCCCGGTGAGTTAACTAACATGGTGTTCCCCATAGGTTGCATAAGCATCAAGTTCTTTTTCACGAAAACAGCGGATATAAAAGCATGCGAAGCTCCAGAATCGAACAAAACTGTAGCAGGTTGTGAGTTGACCGAAAACGTACCGACTACCACATCTGTGGCTACTTCTGCAGTTTCTGCTCCCACATGGTTGAGCTTGCCCCTGGCGTAGTTTTGCTGGCCACGGTTTCCCTGTGCCTGCTGCTGATTCCCATTCTGAGCTGGTTGTGGTCCTGTCTTCTGGTTGTTGTTCTGACCGGTGGAGTTCTGGACCCTCCGGGGACAAGAGTTAGCATAATGTCCCTGCTCTCCACAGTGGTAGCACGCCCTTGGGCCGACAGGAGTGGTGTTAGTCTGGGTAGTGCGCGAAGCCTGAGTGTTCTGCTGCACGTTCTGGTAGCGCTGCTGTTGCTGCTGGGGTGGTGCATACTGGGGACGTTGCTGGTTCTGGCCGCGGTTCTGAAGGCTTGATTGCCCCTGAGTGCGCTGCTGACTCACTTGCTGGGGGTTGTAGCGGGGGCGGATGTTGCTGCCAGATTGCTGGTTCATGAACTTTCTCTTCTTATCCTCAATCTCGCGACGTTTGTGCTCCACCATCAGGGCTCCATCAACCAAAGCACCGAAGGTTGGGAAGGTGATGCACATCAACTGTAGCTGCAAAACATCCTGGAGTCCATTCCGGAAGCGAGTTTGCCTTTTCTCATCTGTCGACACCTCATCTGGTGCGTAGCGGGCCAGCTCGAGGAACTTGTCACGGTAGGCAGTGACGCTCATTCCTTCCTGCGTCAGGGCTAGGAACTCCCTCTTCTTCAGGACCGTCAGTCCCTCAGGCACATGGTGAGCACGGAAGGCATCACTGAACTGCTGCCAGGTGATCTGGTTGCGATCGGGTTGCGCATATTGGTATGCTACCCACCAGTCGAGAGCGGCTCCTTCAAATTGTCCAGAGGCGTAGAGCACCCTCTCCCTGTCATCACACTGAGCAATGTCGAGCTGTCTCTCCACTGCCTTGATCCAGTCTTCTGCTTCCATCGGGTCCTTGGCGCGGGAGAACTTTGGCGGGCGCCCCTTCAAGAATTCTCCCCTCCTGTCCCTGATGGGCTGGGGAGGTGGCTGAACAGGTGGATTCTGCAGGTTCTGCTGCATCAACGCTATGGCCTGAGTCAACTGTTGCATCGTCTGTGTCTGCAAGCGGACAAGATCCTCCATGGTGGGCGGCTGATTCTGGTTCTGATTCGGGTTCTGGTTCTGGTTCTGATTGCCACCACCCGTCGATCCTCTTGTCCCAACCATCGGTCATAAATCAAAATCACAGTCAAGTCTGACCCAGTGTCAAGAACAGAAGCAATCCATTAACAAGATAAGGTTCTCAGGCGATAGGAAAGATGATAGATGATATGCAAAGGAGAGATTAGGAACCCATCTATCTATCCACTAAATTCCTTATACCTTAATCCAATACTAGATGATTGCAGACTTCCATCTACGCTCATCGCAAGCATTACAAAAGATCCAAATCACACATAAGCATAATAACAATTCATTCAAGCATTCAAAGACAAGGTTCACACAAGACTCGGCACTCTTAGACTAGTTTTGACTCAAAAACGTTCTATTTGATCTCTACTATCATTTAGGGTCGATGGTGGTGCGGCGAGCTAGGGTGTTGTATCTAGTCCTTCTGCGTGGTGGTGACTGTGCACCTAACTCTGGACTACATGGCGCAGGTCCTTCCAACTGGTGCTGCAGCTCCTCGGGGTCCCCTTCCTCGACCTCCTACCTAAGAAGCTTCTTGTAGGCGTCCAGGTTGCGTGCCTCCAACGGGTACTCATTGATGCGGGGTGGAAGGTCGCCATCAGTGCTCTTACGGACTGTCTATCTCTGCCGAGCCATCTATAGAAGTGGAAACTAGAGGAGGGCTAGAAAATTTTTCACAAAGGACAGAGGTAGAAGAGAACACCATTTTTCAACAGAAACTCAACTCTAGGATGTAAAGTAGTTTTTAGGGCAAGGATTAAGCAAGTTCTAATCGACCGTTCTATCTAGGCTGTGATCCTACAGTCAGCACGGCTCTGATACCAACTTTGTAACACCCAGATTTCCAAGAAATCCGAATGCTTCCATATGTGTGCCCAGGATGTCCACAAAACACATATAGATTACAAATATTGAATCACAGAGAACACAATGCTCGAATAAAATAGTTTATATCAGAGTTTAACACAAGACATAGTCTTAAACAAATAACACAGCGGAAGACTTAATACTAATAAACGCTTCATAACTAGGTAGAGCCTCAAATCCACAGGGACGCCGACTGGTTGAACACAGCTTAGAAGTACGGCAAATCCTCCGGAAACTCAGCAAGCGACTGATCATTCATTGCTCCATCTGTTACCCATCCGGGATTTTGTTGAATAGTTGCAAGTGTAAGTAAACCATCTTACTTAACAAGTATAACACGGGTTATGCAAGGACAAAAGGCTTGACACGGTTATACTGCATTAGCACTTTTAGCTGTTTCATTTTATTATCATCCAAACTTACAAATGAGTAGAATCCCAAATATAAACCCATTGATAAGGTATAAGTGATTATAGAACAAACCAATATCAACCACTAATATCATCTTCTAATCAAAAAGGATCCAGGCCGCTCGTATCCGTGAGCACGGCTATCATGATAGATCAACACTCTGCAGAGGTTTCGCCCTTTACCCGCCGGTCACATAAATCCAAAAGAACTTATGTTACGAGGACTTTCACAAAACACCCTAACAAGCACAGTAGCCGTTTTGGTTCAACATAGGCAGCATAACCCGAGGCATCGAGATTGACGTACGCTCAGGGCGCAACGTGAGGGGGTCAATGGCGTCCAGAGCGAGAGCGCAATCATCGCAACGTGTGAAGCTGCCGTACCTCGGGCGCTTACATCACGGGACTTTGCCTAACGGGGCATAGCCAACGGATAAAACCGTCCTCGATGGATCAAACTATACTCTCACCCATGCACCCCACATACGCCTTTCGGTAACCACTGGCGAGCTAGAGACGTACAAGTTAATTATCCAAGACCAGAGCCATTATAGTTCCAACGGCGGCGAACAGGTTCCTGGGTTGCCGCTTTAAGAACCGGACCTTACGGAGAGACATTAGAACAAAGCAAGAAGCACATGCTCTAATTCCCTAGATCAAACCTTATAGAGACACTAGAACAAAGCACACAGCACATGCTCTAGTTCCCCAACCATGTTGCTAAAAAGCATCTTTTAACCATCATTGAAGTGAACCATTAATTCAATATTGACATTAAAAATAAATGTTGGTTGCAGCGCGTAGCATAGTCTAACCATAATGCATAAAACCCTGGGTAAACAAGGAATAAGGTAAAGACTAGGAACATCCTTAATGGTTAACAGTTTTAGACACATGCATATGATTGATGTGGTCAATTAGTGTATAGGTAACAAGGATGGTCCGTGTTATACTTGCCTTCCTCAGTGAACTGCTGCTGCACTTGGTCTTCGAGAACAGGATCGTCGGCGAACTCGAACGGCTCGGCAACTACTCACATCGATCATCACACAAGCATCCACACATACATGCAATCAAGATATTTAATTAGAACAGTACACCAAACATAAACAAAAGATGAAAAGAAGGTTTTAGAATTACTCTACGCTTCACCACGAACACGTGAGCGCGAAAATCACTCAAATCGGAGTTAAAACGGAGAAACTACGCTTAAAACGGGCTCTAGGGGCTTGCTGGTAAAGATTTTAGGCTTCCAGGAGTGTTTTTGAAAGAAACCAGGGACCTAAAACATAATTTTGTATAAAAACTCAAGGGCTGCGACGTAAAAACACCTTTCAGGACGGCGGGCATTATTTTTCAAAAGCGCAGGGGCTAAAACGAAAGAAAAAGGACTTAGTTGTAAATACTTTTGAACTGCGTTGGACCGCGGGTTGATTTTTGAAAAACAGAGGGGCTCTTTTGCAAAAACGCCACGGCGACTGCTGGATGCTGACGTCGGCTGACGTCACCGTCAACTGTGCCGTGGACCGGCCGTAGACCGCGGTCCACGGGTCCACGGTGAACCGTATCGGGTTTAAAACGGGTTTAGATCTGGGCCGTTGGTTTTGGATCGAGCGGCTGGGATTAGATCTGGGCATTCAGCTCGCCGGGGAAGACGGCTCGCGGCGGCGCTAGGTCGAGACCTCGCCGGAGTAAGCTCAGCTGGGGGCTAGAGGGCTCGGTTTCTCGCCGCGATGGCTCCTAAAGAGAGAGGAGACCACAAGGAGTCGGTTTTTGGGGTCCTGGTCGAGGGTCGAGCAACGGCGGAGGCCGGCGGCGAGCGGAGGTGGATGGGAAACTACGGCGAGCTCGTATGGGCAAACGAGAGGGAGAGAGCGGTCGCGAGGCGGACGGGAATCTTCCTCACCTTCCGGCGAAGCTTCGAGACGAGCTCTCGACGGCAGAGCGCGGCAGAGAGAGGGTGCTGGCGGCGGCGGCGCAAGCTCGGGGTCGGCGGCTAGGGTTTGGGAAGCAGGGGGTCCACGAGGAGGGGCGGCGGCTTATAAAGAGGCTCTGGAGACTCCTTGGCGTGCACGCCAAGCCGGAGAGGGAGACGTGCGCGGAGCGGAGTCCGCGGCGGCGCGGGGCGGAGCGTGGCGGAGGAGTCCCTAACGCGCACGGCGCGAGGTAGAAGGCGATACCGACATGTGGGCCCGAGATGTCAGCCGCAGAGAGAGAGGAGTGCGGGCGCGCTGCGGACAGAAGGGAGAGACGCCGACAAGTGGGCCCGGGACGTCAGTGGCTGCGGGAGAGAAGAGCGCGGAGCGGGCCGGCGCGGTGGGCTGCAGTGTTGGGCTGCGCAACGGGCCGCGGAAAAAGAAGGAAAAAGGAAGAAAGAGATGGGCCGCGCAGGGAGGTGGGCCGCGGAGAAAAGAAGAAAAGAAAGAGAGGAGGAGTGGGCTAACTGGGCTGAAAAGAGAGGGAAAAAGAGAGAAAAAGAAAAGGTTTTTCTTTTATTCAAACACTCATTTGAATTCAAATTCAAATTTGAATTCCACAATCAAAAATAAATGCACCAGCATGAATGCAACAATAATGTTTCTATTTCCTATATTTGCTTTTAATTATTCAAAAATTTTATTTCCCTATATTATTTATGAGCACTTTAATATAAAAAGCCAATTAATTACTAAATTTTAAATTGGGCATTTTTAGGGTGTTACAGTTCAGCTCAAATTTTTGGAGAAAGTTCAAAAGGGGCAAAGGAACTCCACGGGGCTGCCAGCTCGCCCCTGGCGCGCTCTGCTCCGGCCGGAGTCCGGCCGCCACGTGGCCGGCGTGTGGCGGAGACCGCGTCGGGTCGGCCGAGCCGTGGCGGCAGCTAGCTCTTGTCCTCACGCGTTTGTCCAAGCCTTCCGTACTGTCACTTCGCGGGCAACGGCGCACTGCTGCCTCGCGCCGCGGAGCGCCATCATGACGAGCTCGCTCGGCACTGGTCGCAGCCGCGCAGCGCCGCCCCGCAGTCGCGATGCTCGCTCGGTACGCGCCAAGGAGCACTGTGGAGGATCCCCAGCGATCACGCCACAATCTTCCTCGCCCAATCGTGTCGCGCGCGCTCTGTTCGAGCTCGGCGCGCATCAATGGCGCGTCACGCCGACCTTCTCTCCTCACGCGCACTCCCGAGCCATCACTTCGCCGCCGTCGCCTCGCCTCGCGCCGCGGAGCGCCATCATACGGTCGCGCGCCGCCGTGGCCGCACGCGCGCTCGCGCCGCGCCGAGCGCACTGCAGGCGGTAGAGTCCGTTCGCGTCGCGCCAAAGCCTCTGCTGAGGATCTCCACTTCATCACGCGATGATCTTTGACGCCCAACCATGCGCTCTGTTCGAGATCGCCGCGCCATCAATGGCGACCGCGACAGCCACCCATGCGCTCGCACGCTCCCGAGGCCGCACTGTGCCACTCTCGCGTGCCCAAGCACTCCACCGCGCACTCCCACCCCTCCTCTCACTCGCTCACTTGGCCATTTCCACTTCCCCGCGCTCGCTCGGTTTTCTTCTTCCT
Source organism: Digitaria exilis (assembly GCA_015342445.1). NCBI lineage: Eukaryota > Viridiplantae > Streptophyta > Magnoliopsida > Poales > Poaceae > Digitaria > Digitaria exilis. Next base: position 41,712 of record JACEFO010003006.1, read on the forward strand.
CGCGCCGCGCGAACCGAGCCGAGCTTCTCCGAGAAATTCACCCTTCCACACTCCACCATTCCCAAATTCGTCCCGCACAAAGCTAGCCCTCTACTCCAGCTCCAAATCCCCCCACTTTCCCCTAGCTATTGTCCCTTCTCCGGCGAGAATTCGTGGTTTCCCCCAAATCGCGATTTTCGGCCACCGGAGCACCCGCACGTCGAGCCCCTACTCCGAGCCGTCCCCGAGGTCAACCGAGCACGCCATTGGCTTCCTCGAGCTCCACTGGTGCTCTAGGACCCCTCGAACCTCGGCGAACGACCCCGAGCTCACCGGCGTAGAAGCCGCAGCGGCTGCGCCGCCACCACCTCGTCGCCGGCGCAACTCCGACCACCCCCGGCCTCCAAACCGTCCCCAAACGACTCGTGGTGAGCCCAGGATCCTTTTCCCCCACTTCCCCGTGCCTAGTTCGCCGCCGTTTGGCGGCGCAACTCCGGCGAGAGCCGAGGGCCTTTCTTCATCGTCTTCGTTTGTCTAGGGGTCTCTGTGCAAAAGTCCAGGGAGTCGTTCGCGAAGTTTTGAAAGTTCTAGGGTTCCCTGCGAAAATAGATTCTTAAAACTAGATTTGTTTTTCCCGAATCTTGTGAAATCCATTAAAAATCGTACAAAAATCAGAAAAATGCACAAAAATACTCCCTGGATTGGTGAGAGTCTAAACTACAATCTCTATTAGACATGTTTATACTTTTGATGAACTGTTTTTGAATTAAAATTCAAACTATGAAAATTGAAAGTTGTGCACCATTTCAAATCCAGAGCTCCGCTGGGGTTGAGCTTTGGATATGTTGCTTGTAGTGACTTTGGACAGCTTGTGTCAAAAGGGGACCTAAAAATATGAACTGTAACTCCAGTTATAAATTAAAATGTGTTTTCTGTCTTTTTGCAGTGCAGAAATCATTAAAAATAACCTGTGCAGTGAAAAATCACCATTTTGTTCCAGAGGACTAAAAACTTGTTAGCACACCTGTGAAAAATGAAAAACTTAATTTTTGCTCTGTTTAGGCTAGCAAATAAATAAATATGTGTTTTTGGATAGGAATTTATTGAGGACTACCCAAGGGTTATTTTGAGCCACCACTTGGCCAGAGCCCTCCCCATGCTTATGACTAGCTTTGGTAGGAAAATCTCCTGAACTAGATGAATTTTCGATTTTATATGATTTAAATTCGATTCTGCTAGCAGCTGTTTGATATATTTTTAATAAATTATGTGTAGCTCAGGATTAGCTAAATTTTGGAGTGAGCTTAGCTCTTATACTCCAGTAGCTGTCAAAAAGTTTATAGATAAAAATGATGAGCAGAAAAGGAGAAACAAAAATGCGAAGTAATCTAGATGGAAATCGATTTATATAAAAGAATAAACCTTTTTGTAGTTAGTTAGAATAAAATAAATGGAATCTGAAATTCCAGAACAGCCACCCTAAGTTATGCATCTCATGTAGAAGGCGCCATCCCGGATGGCAACTACCACCTCATTCCCGCAGACGAGGAAGAAGTCCCGGAGGAAGGTGCCGGTGCAGGATCGACCAACCCGGAGGCTAACCCCCAGTTCGAGCAAGAAGGCAAGCCCCGGAGCATAACCTAACTTTACCAAATTATGCACTTTGAATTCTATATGCTTGTGCATTTACGTTCAAGGAGTTGATTGAATACCTTAGCTGCACATTTCCTAGTACCTATGACTTGCAATACTAGTCTGAAAGGATCGATAGGGCATTGCTTTAGGTCCGTTACAAGTCGAGTGATTTCCTGTCACTCGCGAGACATAGGAATTGCTTGTCTTTACTTATGTTGGAATCATAAGGATTGACGGGCGGGATGATAGATGTAGATCTCCCGTCCGTGTATGATAATTGATTTAAGGTCGAAATGTGTGGTTGAGTGTGTCAAGTTTTTGAACGTACCACATGCATGCCGATGTATGGGGATCGGTAAGCCCGGTACCAGATTGAAGCAGCTAGGGCCGAAAGCCATCTCTCCTTGGAAACTTTGTTTTCCCCTGCCGTACACTTGTGGATATATGCGTGAGACTGTGAGTGAAGCAGTAAACCTTTATCCTAAGGAAGTGGACCCGGTTCCGAATTGTGGATCGATGGGAAAGGTTGGGAAATGCTTGTACCTTTTATAGCAAGCATAGTATCCGTGTATGTTGGGTTTCCCCTGGCCAGGTAGCAAAATTCGGTTCGAACTGTCTGCTTCTCGCGGTTAATGAGACTGCTTGACCGCCCTGCTACATTGAGTAACAAGTGGAACTTTGAGATTGATAAACTTGTTGTATGAATTAAATTGTATTGCACCACTTGTATGCTTAGAGAGGATGCTAATCTAGAATGGTTAAATGTACTAGAATATGATGCTAAAACTTGAAAGCAAGGATCTACCTTTAGTTGCTTTTTGGCAAACAAACCCACCAGCCAAAAGCCTCTCATTGTCTAGATGTCGGTGATGTAGTTTTCACCCGACGGGTAAGCCTTGCTGAGTATTAGTATACTCAGCCTTGCTTGTGGCAATGATTTACAGGTACACCTTTGGATGTCGATGCTTTGTCTTGGCCTACCCAGGTTCCACCTGGCTGGCACATCGAATGGGTTCCGTCCTCTGCCGAGGATCAGGAGGAGTAGCACCGTGGCAGGCTTCAGCATGGTGTTATTTGTATCGTCGTTAGTTTATTTACTTCCGCTGCAATGAAACTTTTATTTCCGCTGCAAGACTTTGATACTCTGATTTCATTTCAAACTTGGTTTGTAATAACTTTGAGATACTATTTGTGTATGTTAATTTGTGGAATGTTGTAATCTCTGGAACTCACCTTCGTGTGGGCGTGTTGTTGTTTCGATCGAGAAAAGAACGTGGTTAATCGGGTTTAATCCGACGGCGCTCCAGCTTATTCCGGATTAAGTGCCTGACTACTTGATTAGTGGTCCCGAGGTACTTAACATTGGAATAATTTCGGAGTGGTCCGCCACAAAGTGCTCATGAAAAATGCAGGGAAAAATAAAATTTTGCATAGTTAAAAGCAAATACAGGAAATAGAAACATTATTGTTGCATTCATGCTGGTGCATTTATTTTGGATTGTTGAATTCAAATGAAAGTTTGAACAAAAGAAAAAACCTTTTCTTTTTCTCTTTCCTATTCTTTTCTCCATTTCAGCCCACGGCACAGTTCTTCCTCCACTACGCGGCCCAACTTGCTCTCCCCAAGCGGCCCAACCTCTCTCCTCTCTCCTGCGCCAGCCCTGCAGCACCTCGGCCCAATTCCGGCCCAGCAGTCGCGCCGCGCCCTTCTCCCCTCTTCTCTCTCTCTGCCAGGTGGGCCCGGCCTGTCGGCGCCATCTCCGTCCGCCAGCAACTGTGTTTCATTCCGCCTGAGACGCTGACAAGTGGGTCCCCCTTGTCACCTCCTACCTCTGGCCATAGGCAAACTGGACTCCGCGCGGCCACCGATTTCACGCCGAATCCGCGCTGCATCCTAACTACCCGAGCTTGGCGCGCACGTCTAGGGCTCCCTCAAGCCCCTATAAAGCCGCCGCCACCCTCTCCTCGTGAACCCACAACCCTAGCTGCTGCCTCCAAGCTCGCAGCGCCACCGCCGCAACCCTAGCCGCCGCCGCCGCCGCCTGGCCATCGCTCCGCCCGCGCATTGACGCCAAGAGCTTGCCGCTGAGCATCACCGGGAGGTGAGGAACGTGCCACGCCCCTTCTTTTCCTCCAAGCGCGCCTAGAACCCTTAACCGATGCCTCACTGTGGCCACCGCCGCCATGGCTCGTCGCTGGCCATCCCTACGGCCTAATCCTCGCGCATGACCCCCAAAATCGACTCCCCTTTTTCTCCTCTCTCTCTAGGTCCTTGAATCATTGAAAACGGAGCACTGTAGCCTCGGATTGCGCCAACTCCGGCGAGCCCCACCGCGGCCGTGGGCGGCGCCGCCGTGTCTCCGGCGAGCCCAACGCCCCCAACTAAACCTAACCGTCCAAATCAGATCCGACGGTCTAGATCGCACCCGAACCCGGCCTACCGTGGACCCGTGGACCGCGGTCTACGGCCGGTCCACGGCGCAGTGCCCCGTGACGTCAGCCGACGTCAGCCGTCAGCCGTCGCCGTGGCGTTTTTGCAAAAGAGCTCCTACAGTTTTTGAAAATCAACCCGCGGTCCACCTCAATTCAAAAGTATTTACAACTAAGTCCTTTTTCTTTCGGTTTAGCCCCTGCTCTTTGGAAAAATAGTGCCCGCCATCCTAGGTGTCGTTTTTACCCCGTAGCCCTCGAGTTCTTATATGAAATTATGTTTTAGGTCCCTGATTTCTTTCAAAAACACCCCTGGAAGCCTAAAACTTTCACCAGCAAGCCCCTAGAGCCTGTTTTAAGCGTAGTTTCTCTGTTTTAACTCCGATTTGAGTGATTTTCACGCTCATGTGTTCGTAGTGAAGCGTACAGCAAGCCCCTAAAGCCTTCTTTTCATCTTTTGTTTATGTTTGGTGTACTGTTCTAATTAAATACTTGGTTTGCATGTATGTGTGGATGCTTGTGTGGTGATCGATGTGAGTAGTTGATGAGCCGTTCGAGTTCGCCGACGATCCCGTTCCTGAAGAGCAGGTGCAGCAGCAGTTCGCTGAGGAAGGCAAGTATAACACGGACAATCCTTGTTACCTATACACCAGTTAATCATACAATTCATATGCATGTGTCTAATTTTGTTAAACACTAAGAATGTTCCTAGTCTTTACCTTATTCCTTGTATACCCAGGTTTTATGCATTATGGCTAGCCTATGCTACGCGTTGCAACCAACATTTATTTTTATGTTAATATTGAATTAATAGTTCACTTCGATGATGGTTAAAAAATGCTTTTTAGCAACTTGGTTTCGGGAACGAGAGCATGTGCTTCGTGCTTTGTTCTAGTGTCTCTATAAGGTTTGATCTAAGGAATGAGAGCATGTGCTTTGTGCTTTGTTCTAATGTCTCTCCGTAAGGTCCGGTTCTTAAAGTGGCAACCCAAGAACTTGTTCGACGCCGTTGGAACTATAATGGCTCTGGTCTTGGATAATTAGCTTGTACGTCTCTAGCTCGCCAGTGGTTACCGAAAGGCGTATGTGGGGAACATTTGTGAGAGTATAGTTTGATCCATCAAGGATGGATTTATCCGTTGGCTATGTCTCGTTAGGCAAAGTCCCGTGATGTAAGCGCCCGATGTACGGCAGCTTCACATGTTGCGATGATTGCGCTCTCGCTCTGGACGCCATTGACCCCCTCACGTTGCGCCTTAGCGTACGTCAATCTAGATGCCTTGGGTTATGCTGCCTATGTTGAACCAAAACGGCTACTGTGCTTGTTAGGGTGTTTTGTGAAAGTCCTCGTAACATAAGTTCTTTTGGATTTATGTGACCGGCGGGTAAATGGCGAAACCTCTGCGGAGTGTTGATCTATCATGATAGCCGTGCTCACGGTTACGAGCCGCCTGGATCCTTTTTAATTAGAAGATGATATTAGTGGTTGATGTTGGTTTGTTCTATAATCACTTATACATTGCTATTAATGGGTTCATACTTGGGTTCTACTCATTTGTAGTAAATTGGATGACAATAAAATGAAACAACTAAAAGTGCTAATGCAGTATAACCGTGTCAAGCCTTTTGTTCTTGCATAACCTGTGTTATACTTGTTAAGTAAGATGGTTTACTTACACTTGCAACTATTCAACAAAATCCCGGATGAGTAACAGATGGAGCATTGAATGATCAGTCGCTTGCTGAGTTTCCGGAGGATCTACCGTACTTCTAGCTGTCTTCAACTAGTCGGTGTCCTTGTGGCATTTGAGGCTCTACTAGTTATGAAACGTTTAATAATATTAAGACTTTCGCTGTGTTATTTGTTTAAGACTATGTCTTGAGTTAAACTCTGATGTAAACTATTTTATTCGAGCATTGTGTTCTCTGTGATTCAATGTTTGTAATCTATATGTGTTCTGTGGACATCCTGGGCACACATATAGAAGCATTTGGATTTCTTGGAAATCTGGGTGTTACAATGTTGGTATCAGAGCCGTGCTGACTCTAGGATCACAGCCTAGATAGAACGGTCGATTAGAACTTGCTTAATCCTTGCCCTAAAAATTATTTTACATCATAGAGTTGAGTTTCTGTTGAAAAATGGTGTTCTATTCTACCTCTGTCCTTTTTGAAAATTTTCTAAGCTTTAATCTAAGGCCCTCCTCTAGTTTTCACTTCCATAAATGGCTCGACAGAGATAGACAGCCCGCAAGAGCACCGATGGCTACCTTCCACCCCACATCGATGAGTACCCATTGGTGGCAAGCAACCCGGATGCTTACGAGGAGCTTCTTAGGCAGTAGGCCGAAGAAGGGGACCCCGAGGAGCTAGAGACCGAGTCCGTGGAGTTAGAGAAACAACAAGAGAAGAACGAGGAGCTGCAGCATTAGTTGGGAGGACCTGCGCCACGCAGTCCAGAGTTCGGTGCACAGTCGCCACCACACAGAAGGACTAGATACAGCACCCTAGCTTACCGCACCACCATCGACCCTAAATGCTACCATAAGTTGTAATAGGGATCAAATAGAACGTTTTTGAGTCCAAAACTAGTCTAAGAGTGTTGAGTCTTGTGTGAACTATGTCTTTAAATGCTTGAATGAATTGTCATTATGCTTATGTATGATTTGGATCTTTGTAATGATTGTGATAAGCGTGGATGAAAGTCGGCAATCATCTAGTATTGGATTAAGGTATAAGGTATTTAATGGATAGATAGTTGGGTTCCTAACCTCTCCTTTGCACATCATCTATTATCTTTCCTATCGCCTGAGTACCTTATCTTGTCAGTGGATTGCTTCTGTTCTTGACACTGGTTCAGACATGACTGTGATTGTGAATGTCGGGATTTTGATCTGTGGCAGATGGTTGGGACAAGAGGATCGTCGGGTGGTGGCAATCAAAACCAGAACCAGAATCAGAACCAGAACCAGAACCAGAACCAGCCGCCCACCATGGAGGATCTGGTCCGCATGCAGATGCAGACGATGCAACAGTTGACTCAGGCCATAGCTTTGATGCAGCAGAACCTGCAGAATCCACCTGTTCAGCCACCTCCCCAGCCCATCTGGGACAAGAGGGGAGAGTTCTTGAAGGGGCGCCCGCCAAAGTTCTCCCGCGCCAAGGACCCGATGGAAGCTGAAGACTGGATCAAGGCATTGGAGAGACAGCTCGACATTGCTCAGTGTGATGACAGGGAGAAGGTGCTCTATGCCTGTGAACAGTTTGAAGGAGCTGCTCTCGACTGGTGGGTGGCATACCAATATGCGCAACCTAATCGCGACCAGATCACCTGGCAGCGGTTTAGTGATGACTTCTGTGCTCACCATGTGCCTGAGGGACTGATGGTCCTGAAGAGGAAAGAGTTCCTAGCCCTGACGCAGGAAGGAATGAGTGTCACTGCCTATCGTGACAAGTTCCTTGAGCTGGCCCGCTACGCACCAGATGAGGTGTCAACAGACCGGAGGAGGCAGACTCGCTTCCAGGGTGGACTCCAGGATGCCTTGCAGCTGCAGTTGATGTGCATCACCTTCCCAACCTTTGGCGAGCTGGTCGATGGTGCTCTGATGGTGGAGCACAAGCGTCGTGAGATTGAGGACTAGAAGAGGAGGATCATGAACCAGCAATCTGGCAGCAATGTCCGCTCCCACTACAACCCCCAGTAGGTGAATCAGCAGCGCCCTCAGGGACAGTCAAGCCTTCAGAGCCGTGGCCAGAACCAGCAGCGTCCCCAGTATCCACCACCACAGCAACAGCAGCGCTACCAGAACGTGCAGCAGAACACTCAGGCTTCACGCACCACCCAGGCTAACACCATTCTTGTCGGCCCAAGGGCGTGCTACCACTGTGGAGAACAGGGACATTATGCTAACTCTTGTCCCCGGAGGGTCCAGAACTCCACCGGTCAGAATAACAACCAGAAGACAGGACCACAACCAGCTCAGAATGGGAATCAGCAGCAGGCACAAGGAAATCGTGGCCAGCAGAACTACGCCAAGGGTAGGCTCAACCATATGGGAGCAGAAACTGCAGAAGGAGCCACAGATGTGGTAGTTGGTACGTTTCCCGTCAACTCACAACCTGCTACAGTTTTGTTTGATTCTGGAGCTTCGCATGCTTTTATATCTACTGATTTCATGAAAAAGAACTTGATGCTTATGCGACCTATGGGGAACACTATGTTAGTTAACTCACCGGGGGGAGAACTTCGGGCCACATTACGTTGTCCTAATGTAGCAATTAACATAAGGGGGGTAGACTTCTTAGCACACCCTATAGTCCTAAACTCTATCGGGATGAATCTGATTTTGGGAATGAGCTGGCTAGCGAAGTACGATGCAGTCATACAGTGTTCTAAGCGTGCAGTTCAGTTAGTGGCTCCATCAGGGGAGAAGATTGAGTATCAGGCAACCAAACCCATAGAGCCTGGTCAGGTCAATCAGGCTGAAGGCACAGAGTTGAAGGACATTCGAGTGGTGAACAAGTACCCAGATGTGTTCCCAGATGAATTGCCAGGTATGCCTCCGGAACGTGAAGTTGAATTTGTTATTGAACTTATGCCTGGCACAGCACCCATAGCTAAAAGACCATATAGAATGGGGATAAAAGAATTAAAGAAACTAAAAGAAGAATTGAGGGCCTTACTAGCTAAGGGGTATATTCGTCCTAGCTCTTCGCCTTGGGGAGCTCCAGTGTTGTTTGTTGATAAGAAAGACGGGACACAGAGGATGTGCATAGACTATCGAGCCCTCAATGAGGTCACCATCAAGAACAAGTATCCGCTGCCAAGGATCGATGATCTCTTTGACCAATTGAGGGGTGTTTGTGTGTTCTCCAAGATCAACCTCAGATCGGGCTATCATCAGATGAGAATTCGGATGACAGACATCCCCAAGACAGCTTTCACTACCCGGTATGGCTTGTATGAGTTCACGGTTATGTCCTTTGGGTTGACTAATGCACCGGCCTACTTCATGTATTTGATGAAAAGCGTATTCATGGATTATCTCGACAAGTTCGTTGTGGTGTTTATTGATGATATTCTGGTTTTCTCCAAGAATGAGGAAGAGCATGAGGAACATTTGAGGTTACTGATGCAGAGACTCCGAGAGCATCAGCTGTATGCCAAGTTAAGCAAGTGTGAATTCTGGCTGAAGGAGATATCATTCTTGGGGCATGTGTTGTCAAATGGTGGTGTAGCTGTTGATCTGAAAAAGGTCAGGGATGTCCTCAACTGGATTCCACCACAGAATGTCAGTGAGATCAGGAGCTTTCTCAGAATGGTAGGCTACTATCGGCGTTTTATTGAGGGATTTTCCAGGATTGCCATGCCCTTGACATCCTTGCTAGAGAAGAATGCTAAGTTTGTGTGGACGCCGCAGTGCCAAGCTAGTTTTGAGGAGTTGAAGAAAAGGCTGACCACTGCACCAGTATTGGTACTGCCAGATGTTACAAAGAGTTTCTCAGTGTATTGTGATGCGTCTCGTCAAGGATTCGGATGTGTACTCATGCAGGATGGCAGAGTTGTGGCATATGCGTCCAGACAGTTGAGGAGACATGAGCTGAACTACCCGACACATGATTTGGAATTGGCAGCCGTGGTACATGCATTGAAGATCTGGAGGCATTATTTGATTGGGCACAAGTGCGACATCTATACCGACCACAAGAGCCTTAAGTATGTGTTCACGCAATCCGAGTTGAATATGAGGCAACGTCATTGGCTTGAGAAGATTAATGACTTTGAGCTGGAAATTCATTACCATCCAGGGAAGGCTAACTTGGTGGCCGATGCTTTGAGTAGAAAGAGTTATGCGAATGTGCTGACAAGACAGAATTTGCCGGAAGAGCTTAGCTGGGAATTCGAACGCCTAAACTTGGGTATGGTAGCCAACGTGACTAAGTTAGAAGTAGAGCCAACTCTTGAACAGGAGATCCATAAAGGTCAATTGGAGGATGAGGAAATCAAGGAATTGATAAAGAAGGTTGGGACAGATAAAGCGTCAGGATTCCGATTGGATGACCAAGGAACAGTGTGGTACGGTAACCGAATAGTGGTGCCAGATCGGCAGCATATCAAGGATGTTATCTTACGGGAGGCGCACGAGTCATCATATTCCATTAACCCGGGAATTACCAAGATGTACTTGGACCTCAAGGAAAGATTTTGGTGGTACGGTTTGAAGCGCGATGTTGCAGCACACGTAGCTCTTTGCCAGAGAGTCAAGGCCTTCAGCCTATGAAGATACCAGAGTGGAAATGGGAAGAAGTGGGGATGGACTTTATAACAGGACTGCCCTGCACACAAAGAGGTTATGACTCTATATGGGTGATAGTGGACCGCTTGACAAAGGTGGCTCACTTTATTCCGGTGAAGACTACATATTCCGGTGCCAAACTTGCAGAGTTGTATATGGAGCGGATTGTATGTTTGCATGGGGTACCGAAGAAGATAGTGTCAGACCGAGACAGCCAGTTTATGTCGCACTTTTGGCGCAAGTTACATGAGTCCATGGATACTAAGCTTCACTTCAGTTCCGCTTACCATCCGCAGACAGACGGTCAGACCGAGAGGACAAATCAGATACTGGAGGATATGTTGAGGGCATGTGCATTACAGTATGGGAGTAGTTGGGAGAAGAGCTTATGTTATGCAGAGTTCTCGTACAACAACAGCTACCAACAGAGTCTCAAGATGTCACCATTTGAGGCGTTGTATGGAAGGAGGTGCAGGACACCGTTGTTCTGGAATCAGACCGGAGAAGGTAAAGTATTTGGACCTGAAGTCTTGAAGCAGGCAGAAGAGCAAGTGCAGGTCATTAGGCAGAATTTGAGAACAGCTCAGACATGGCAGAAAAGTTATGCAGATGTACGGCGTCGAGATCTCAGCTTCGAAATTGGCGACTTCGTCTATCTCAAGGTGTCACCAATGAGAGGTGTGAAAAGGTTTAATGTCAAAGGAAAGCTAGCACCTCGCTACATTGGACTTCTCAAGATCTTGGAACGGAGAGGTGAAGTGGCTTATCAGCTAAAGTTACCAGAGAAATTGGCAGGAGTGCATGATGTGTTCCATGTGTCCCAGCTGAAGAAAAGTGTTTACGGGTGCCAGAGGAAAAAGATTCCGTTAGAAGAGTTGAATGTGCGGGAGGATGATCTCAAGGCAGAATATCCGCATCTGTTCCAATCCACGTCCGAATCTCGAGGATGAGATTCATCTTAAGGGGGGTAGGTTTGTAACACCCTAAAAATGCCCTATTTATAATTTAGTAATTAATTGGCTTTTTATATTCAAGTGCTCATGAAAAATGTAGGGAAAAATAAAATTTTGCATAGTTAAAAGCAAATACAGGAAATAGAAACATTATTGTTGCATTCATGCTGCTGCATTTATTTTGGATTGTTGAATTCAAATGAAAGTTTGAATCAAAGAAAAAACCTTTTCTTTTTCTCTTTCCTATTCTTTTGTCCATTTCAGCCCGCGGCCCAGTTCTTCCTCCACTTCACGGCCCAACTTGCTCTCCCCAAGCGGCCCAACCTCTCTCCTCTCTCCTGCGCCAGCCCCGCAGCACCTCGGCCCAATTCCGGTCCAGCAGTGGCGCCGCACCCTTCTCCCCTCTTCTCTCTCTCTGCCAGGTGGGCCCGGCCTGTCGGCGCCATCTCCCTCCGCCAGCCGCCGCGTTTCATTCCGCCTGAGACGCTGACAAGTGGGTCCCCCTTGTCGTCTCCTACCTCTGGCCGTAGGCAAACCGGACTCCGCGCCGCCACCGATTTCACGCCGAATCCACGCTGCATCCTAACTACCCGAGCTTGGCACGCACGTCTAGGGCTCCCTCAAGCCCCCATAAAGCCGCCGCCACCCTCTCCTCGTGAACCCGCAACCCTAGCCGCCGCCTCCAAGCTCGCAGCGCCGCCGCCGCAACCCTAGCCGCCGCCGCCGCCTGGCCATTGCTCCGCCCGTGCATTGACGCTAAGAGCTTGCCGCCGAGCATCATCGGGAGGTGAGGAACGCGCCATGCCCCTTCTTTTCCTCCAAGCGCGCCTAGAACCCTTAACCGACGCCTCACCGTGGCCGCCGCCGCCATGGCTCATCGCCGGCCATCCCTACGGCCTAATCCTCGCGCATGACCGCCAAAATTGACTCCCCTTTTTCTCCTCTCTATCTAGGTCCTTGAATCATTGAAAACGGAGCACCGTAGCCCCTGATTGCGCCAACTCCGGCGAGCCCCGCCGTGGCCGTAGGCGGCGCCGCCGCGTCTCCGGCGAGCCCAACGCCCCCAACTAAACCTAACCGTCCAGATCAGATCCGACGGTCTAGCTCGCACCCGAACCCGGTCTACCGTGGACCCGTGGACCGCGGTCTACGGCCGGTCCATGGCACAGTGCCCCGTGACGTCAGCCGACGTCAGCCGTCAGCTGTCGCCGTGGTGTTTTTGCAAAAGAGCCCCTGCACTTTTTACAACTAAGTCCTTTTTCTTTCGGTTTAGCCCTTGCTCTTTGGAAAAATAGTGCCCGCCGTCCTAGGTGTCGTTTTTACCCCGTAGCCCTCGAGTTTTTATATGAAATTATGTTTTAGGTCCCTGGTTTCTTTCAAAAACACCCCTGGAAGCCTAAAACTTTCACCAGCAAGCCCCTAGAGCCCGTTTTAAGCGTAGTTTCTCCGTTTTAACTCCGATTTGAGTGATTTTCACGCTCATGTGTTCGTAGAGAAGCATACAGTAACTCTAAAGCCTTCTTTTCATCTTTTGTTTATGTTTGGTGTACTGTTCTAATTAAATACTTGGTTTGCATGTATGTGTGGATGCTTGTGTGGTGATCGATGTGAGTAGTTGACGAGCCGTTCGAGTTCGCCGACGATCCCGTTCCTGAAGAGCAGGTGCAGCAGCAGTTCGCTGAGGAAGGCAAGTATAACACGGACAATTCTTGTTACCTATAGACCAGTTAATCATACAATTCATATGCATTTGTCTAATTTTGTTAAACACTAAGGATGTTCCTAGTCTTTACCTTATTCCTTGTTTACCCGGGCTTTATGCATTATGGTTAGCCTATGCTACGCGCTGCAACCAACATTTATTTTTATGTTAATATTGAATTAATAGTTCACTTCGATGATGGTTAAAAGATGCTTTTTAGCAACTTGGTTTGGGGAACTAGAGCATGTGCTTCGTGCATTGTTCTAGTGTCTCTATAAGGTTTGATCTAGGGAATTAGAGCATGTGCTTTGTGCTTTGTTCTAATGTCTCTCCGTAAGGTCCGGTTCTTAAAGCGGCAACCCAGGAACTTGTTCGCCGCCGTTGGAACTATAATGGCTCTGGTCTTGGATAATTAGCTTGTACGTCTCTAGCTCGCCAGTGGTTACCGAAAGGCGTATGTGGGGAACATTCGTGAGAGTATAGTTTGATCCATCGAGGATGGATTTATCCGTTGGCTATGTCTCGTTAGGCAAAGTCCCGTGATGCAAGCGCCCGATGTACGGCAGCTTCACACGTTGCAATGATTGCGCTCTCGCTCTGGACGCCATTGACCCCCTCACGTTGCGCCCTGAGTGTATGTCAATCTCGATGCCTTGGGTTATGCTATCTATGTTGAACCAAAACGGCTACTGTGCTTGTTAGGGTGTTTTGTGAAAGTCCTCGTAACATAAGTTCTTTTGGATTTATGTGACTGGCGGGTAAAGGGCGAAACCTCTGGAGAGTGTTGATCAATCTTGATAGCCGTGCTCACGGTTACGAGCGGTCTGGATCCTTATTGATTAGAAGATGATATTAGTGGTTGATGTTGGTTTGTTCTATAATCACTTATACATTGCTATTAATGGGTTCATACTTGGGTTCTACTCATTTGTAGTAAATTGGATGATAATAAAATGAAACAACTAAAAGTGCTAATGCAGTATAACCGTGTCAAGCCTTTTGTTCTTGCATAACCCGTGTTATACTTGTTAAGTAAGATGATTTACTTACACTTGCAACTATTCAACAAAATCCCGGATGGGTAACAGATGGAGCATTGAATGATCAGTCGCTTGCTGAGTTTCTGGAGGATCTGCCGTACTTCTAGCTGTGTTCAACCAGTTGGTGTCCCAGTGGCATTTGAGGCTCTACTAGTTATGAAACGTTTAATAATATTAAGACTTCCGCTGTGTTATTTGTTTAAGACTATGTCTTGAGTTAAACTCTGATGTAAACTATTTTATTCGAGCATTGTGTCCTCTATGATTCAATATTTGTAATCTATATGTGTTCTGTGGACATCCTGGGCACACATATTGAAGCATTCGTATTTCTTGGAAATCTGGGTGTTGTTTGGATATGTTGTTTGTGATATCTTTAGACGCCATGTGTCCAAAAGAGACCTAAAAATATGGACTGTAGCTTCGGTTATGATTTATTTTGTGATTCCTGTTTTAGTTTAGTCCTGCAATTATTAAAAATAATCCATGCAGCCAAAAATCGCCATTTTTCACCAGAGGTCTAGGAACTTGTTAGCACATGTGTTAAAAATGCTAAACTTCATTTTTGACCCTGTTTAGGCTAGCAAATAAATAGATGTTGGCTTTCGGATAGAAAATTATTGAGGGCTGTCCAAGTGTTATTTTTAGCTACCACTTGGTCAGATCCTTTCTTTCACTCATGAGTAGCTCTGGTAAAGAGATCTCCTGTTTTGGAAGTAGTTTCGATTTTATATGAATTAATCTTGTTTTCTGGGACAGGAACTTGTTCCATTTTTAATAAATTCTGTGTAGCTCAGTTTTAGCTAAATTTTGGAGTGAGCCTAACTCTTATACTCCAGTAGCTGTCATAAGTTTGTGGATAAAAAGGATGAACAGAAACAGAGAAACAAAAATGAGAAGCAACTAGAGTAGAAATGAGTTGTATAAAAAGAAATAGGTCACTTATGATAGTTAATCAAATATGAAGCATGTAAAGTTAAAATTCCAGAACTGCACTCTTGTTTAAAAATAATGGTTTGAATTATTTTATATGTGCACACAATCCCCATTATAAAGGCATAAAAATTTCGACCACACACCTTCTCCAATTTTGTGAAGAAAAGTATCGCCCAATAGTATGTCTAGGTGAATATGGCCTTCAAGGCCTTGCTTTTAGACCACTTAGGCAGCCACAATAAAGTTGTGCATCTCCTGTAGACGGAGCTCTCGCTGACGACACCTACAACCTCGTCCCCGTCAATGAAGAAGAAGTCCCCAAGGGTGGTGCCGACGTCGTCGTGATCGACCAGGAGCCTGACAGTGTTTTAGCTCAAGAAGGCAAGCCCCGGAGCATGACCTAACTTTTAATTCGTGCAACTATATATTTATTTATGCTTGTGCATTACTTTCTAGGTATTGTATGAATACCCTAGTTGCATGATTCTAGTACCTATGACTTGAATTACTAGTATCATAAGATCGATAGAGCAATGCCTTTAGGACCATTACAAGTCGAGTGATTTCCTGTCACTCGCGAGATATAGGAGTTGCTTGTCTTTACTTATGTTGGAATCATAAGGATGGACGGGCGGGATGGTATGTGTAGATCTCCCGTCCGTGTATGATAATTGGATTAAGGTCGAAACGTGTGGTTCTGTGTGTCAAGTTTTTGAACGTACCACACGCATGCCGACCTATGGGAATCTGTAAGCCTGGTACCAGATTAAAGCAGCTAGGACCGATAGCCATCTCTCCTTGGAAATATTTTGTTTCCCTTGCCGTACACATGTGGATATATGCGTGATGCCGTGAGTGAAGCGGTAAACCTTTATCCTAAGGGAGTGGACCCGGCGCCGAATTGTGGATTGATGGGAAAGGTTGGGAAGTGCTTGTACCTTTTATAACAAGCATTATCCGTGTCTATTGGGTTTCCCCTAGCCAGGTAGCAAAATTCGGTTCGAACTGTCCGCTTCTCGCGGTTAATGAGACTGCTTGACCGTTGTGCTGCATTGAGTAACAAGTGGAACTATGAGGATGATGAACTTGTTGTATGTACTAAATTGTATTGCACCACTTGTATTCTTAGAGAGGATGCTATCTAGAATGGTTAACACTACTAGAATTTGATGGTAAAATCATGAAAATAAGGATCCACTCTTAGTTGCTTTTGGCAAAACAAACCCACTAGCCAAAAGCCTCTCATGTCTAGGAGTCGGTGAAGTAGTTTCACCCGACGGGTAAGCCTTGCTGAGTATTAGTATACTCAGCCTTGCTTGTGGCTATTATTTCAGGTACTGTTATGGATGTGGCAGTCGATTCCATCACTTGGCCTACCCAGGTTCCTCCTAGCTGGCATGTCGAGTGGGTTCCATCCTCTGCCGAGGATCGGGAGGAGTAGCACCATGGCCGGCTTCATCGTGGTGTTGCTATGTATCATTTGTATCGTCGCTAGTCTTAATATTCCGCTGCAATGAACTCTCGTACTTTGAATTGAATTTCAAACTTGGTTTGTAATAACTTAATGATGTTATTCATGTATGTTGAATTTGTGGAATGTTGTAATTTCTGGGACTCACCTTCGTGTGGGGCGCGCGTGTTGTTTCGATCGTAAAAGTGCGTGGTTAATCGGATATAATCCGACGGCGTTCCAGCTTATTCCGGATTAAGTGCCTGACTAATTGATTAGTGGTCCATGTGTACTTAACTTGGAATAATTTCGGAGTGGTCCCCCACAGCTGGTATCAGAGCCGAAACATGCGCACCAGAGAGAGCAACAGACCCTAAATAAATATTTTTGAATAAAACTTGCCAACTCTTAGTTCCGCCGCGCACTTGCGATGGAATGTTATCCATAGGACCGCTAAGGATGATATATAGAGCGTAAAGCCTATATGGGTTAAGGGATCACGATATGATAGGTAGCTAATTATATATTATACTGACTCCCAGCACATTTCATTCTGTCATTACTTTACGCAATGGTGGGCGCAAGGTACGGCGATTGCTGTAACGTACCACGGTAGTATATGAAAATATAGTGGCGGCACATAGTCAATACGCTGTGATGGCGTATGAAACTAGAATAGCATGGTGGGCACAAGGTACGGCGATTGCTGTAGCGTACCACGGCATCATATGCAAATATGATGGCGGCACAAAGTCAATACGCTATTTCATGAGCGTATGAAATTGTCAATATGTTGCCTTGGTGACATATGAAACATTGCCCGTTTAATGTTGAACGTTCGGGTGCCACCTCTATAGTGGGTGGTAATGTATGGAAACGCTTTCGTGAGTGCTGGCACGAAAGGTTGATTATATATGCTCTGGAATGGAATTTTCTGCAGGTACCCTAACCACGAATCCGTAAGATAAACGATTAGAATTCGGCTAGTTAACATAGGGAGAGACGGATAATGTCTAGCCACCGGCAGTAACTTCGTAAGCCAAAAATTTATTGGTACATGTGTTGGTGAGAACGAATAGGCCGCTCATGCATTGCAATTCACTGAAATTTATTGAACCTTAATGCACGACCATTGAACTACCCGCCATCAAGATTTGATTAAACAACCGGAAATTGTGCCGAAACTCTGCCGAAACCAGTCTGTTTGCATCATTAATTCGAACCTGAAAACCTTGTCAAACAAAAAAGTGTTCAATATGAAAGTTGTCATAAATGTTATCTAGTTTGTGCTGTAGAAATTTCAACAAATTTGGTTCAGTAGAATCAGAGCTATGCTTAATATGGTAACCCCCTGTCTGCTGGAAATTTCTGGGAACAGTGAGTTAAAAATTGAATTTTTACATCTTCTTAACGACGGTTTCTGCTCAAACCTTCAACATGAAACTTGTTTGGAATTACTTAAAACATGTTTTGGCCAAATTTGGGAATTTTTGAGTTTATAGATGTTGAGTTTTATAATTTTTACTACATTGTCCAGAAACTGTCTTTATTTTCTTTGGCGCTAACTGGTTCTCACACTTGACCTTTTTGTTCAGAATGGACGCCCACGCTGACCTTGCCAGCTACCCCAACGATATCTCTTTCTCGGACTGTCTTGGATGGGAAGGTTTTCCTAGCATCCTTTGGTCCGTGTTGCAGGCGCTCGATTACCCAACCCCGCCACAATATGAGAGAACCATCATCCGTGACCGAGGTGTGACTCGATCCCATGCACGTTTGGTGGTGCATCGTCACCCGCCGTGTCCTAGCTCCCCCACGTGGAGTGTGAAAGTCCATGGGCACCACATGGAGACCACTTGTGAGCTAGCTGCCCTCAATGGGATCAGTTCCTTCTGCGCCCAGAACCAGGACCTTGAGGAGCATCAGCTTCTTGGGCTGTTTCCACCGGCCCAGCCGGACGATGCTCATTGGATGAGGCGCTATCTTAGCTCACCTTTGAGGATGGCGGAGAACCTCGTCGCTGCAGCTGCACTCTTGATCAGATGGATCCGGGCTTATCACCGGCTGCAGGCACTTTTGGGACGGTCACAAAGTGAGGTACTCAACCTTGCCACTGACATGTCTGTTCGTGCCCGCGACCTTGGGATAGAGAGGACCTCTTTGTCTATAGAGGTGAGCACCAGGGACGCCATGATTGCAGATTTGGAAAGGCAATTGACAGACCTCCACATAGCGCATAACAATGTCCACAATGAGCTAATCCAAACAAGTGATGAGCTTGAGAACGTACAGGGTGTCTTGGAGCATGCCAATGCCATGCTAGCCGCCCATGATGCTCAGCACCTTCTTGAGGAGGGTGGAGAGCATGGGGAAGGAGAGGCCCCTGATTCCGACATGGACACCGAGGATGACATGCCGCCCCTTCCAGCTCCACCGCCTCCCATGGGCAGCGAGGCTACCGCTAACAACCTAGATGACTTCTAGGAGCTGCAGTAGCGAGATTACTCCTCCGCATAGCCTAATTTTTGGCTTCATGGTGTAATAGGCTAGATGGAGTTGAGTTTCCCTTCCATCTTTTGAAACAATGTAATTCTTTTAGTGTGGATGTGTGAGCCCCAAAATTTGATCAAGGTTGTAATGGTTGTGCTGAAAACATTCTGCAGCTATCTTTGTTTTAATTATCAACGTGTTTTCCATTCATTTCTAGGCTGTGACTTGAACTACGAAGTTGTTTGGAATTTGTCAAACGAAATGGTCACCAAATTTCAACCCCATTGGTTAAGCGAAATAAAAATGACAACCAAAACACTACAGCTCGGCCTACTGAAAAACAGCAAACACAGAGAGCTGAAAATCGAATTTTTCGGCCTAGTTCCAGCCCGATTATGGTGATGAGACAAACATGAAAGTTGTAGAGTATGAAATTTGTGAGCTGCTGACCGAATTGGAGCATCTAATGTGACTCCTACTGGGAGATATGATTTCTCTTCCGAAACTGTCTGCTGATATGTTGTCCTTACGCAGTAAACTTTATTATATTGCCACGTTCTATCTTGTCATTGATTTATGCAAGCTTATGAAATATGGCTAATATAAGTACCTACTGCAGATGGCTATCACTCGCAGCGGTCACGATGCTAGCGGCTCCAACGCTAACCAACAGGGGCCAGAAGGGCATCAACAGCCACCACCACCTCCGCCACCGCAGCAACCTCCGACGTGGCAACAACTATATGCCACTCAGACGGTGATTCTCCGCAATCTGCAGCATCAGCAACAAATGATGCAGCAGCAGATGCTGCAACAAGGAGGTCAACGGGCCCCTCAACCTCAAGTGGCTCGGTATGAGGACTTCTTGGCTACACACCCGCCGGTGTTTTCCAGAGCCGAGGAGCCCTTGGAGGCTGATGCATGGATTCGAGCCATCGAATCCAAATTCTCTATTCTGGCCACGCCTTGCACTCCCAACCGCAAGGTGGTCTTCGCGGCGCAGCAGCTCCGCGACACAGTTCTCCTATGGTGGGAGAATTACCTGGCCCTACAGCAGGAGAACCACGTGATAGAGTGGGAAGAGTTCAAAACTGCCTTCAAAGCCCACCACATTCCTGCTGGCTTGGTTGAGCGGAAGTTGACTGAGTTTCTGGCGCTGACCCAGGGTACCCACACTGTGCTCCAATACGCCCAGGCCTTCAATGGTCTGTGCCCATATGCGGGTCATCACGGTGACTCTGATGTGAAGAAAATGGAGAGGTTCCGACATGGCCTCAACACCAAGCTCAAGGCCCAACTGACCACCACCCGAGTTGCCACATATGGCGAACTTGTGAACATCGCTATTGCCCAGGAAGATGCTAACATGGTGCATAGGGCTGAAAAGAAGAGGAAGGCTCCCGCTGGACCTTCGAGTGCACAGCCACAAAGGTTCCGCCTGGTTCCCCCGGCTGCACCACAGGGGCAGCCAAGGCCACCTCAGGAGGGCGATGGGTTGCTAGGCCACCACAGCCGGGTGCGCCCCGTTTCCTTCCACCGCCGTAGCAGCAACAGGCGCCGAGGCAGAACGTGCAGCAGCCGTCCCGTCCTGGAGCTGGCTACCAGTGCTTCAAGTGTGGCAGCAGCAGTCACTTCATCAAGGACTGCCCGCAAAATAAGCAACAGAACCAGCGTCCTGGAAATCAGCAGAGCAAGGGCAGGCAGCAGCGTGTGCAAGTCAGGCAAGGAAGGCTTAACTACACCACCTTGGCTGACCTACTTGAGGGAGCACCGGATATGACTGGTACCTTCCCTATCCACAACCAACCTGCTGTGATATTGTTTGATTCCGGGGCAACACATAGTTTTATAAGCACAAGATTTCATGCAAAATGTGGGTTAAAATTTTATCACACCAAATCAGCATATGTGATATCAACAGCGGGAAGTAAAATAGCATCCAACCAAGTCACTCGAAAAGTACCAATCAGGCTGGGTAGTAAAGTGTTTCCTACTGATTTAATTCTGCTTGGGATGGAAGGGATTGATATTGTTTTGGGGGAAAATTGGATGACTCAACATAAAGTTGTGCTAGACGTTGCTGAACGAGTTGTGGAAATAAACTCGCCTACACATGGCCCTAGTGCACTATATCTGCCACAACGGAATTGTGCCAATGCTTGTGCTTACACAATGGTAGAAACGCAACTAAAAGACATTCCGGTGGTATGTGAGTATGCCGATGTTTTTCCGGATAACTTACCTGGGATGCCGCCGGATAGGGACATTGAATTTGTGATTGAGCTCCAACCTGGCACAGCACCTATATCAAAGAGACCCTATAGAATGCCGCCAAATGAATTGGCTGAATTAAAAATTCAACTCCAAGAACTGCTAGACAAGCGTTTCATCCGCCCTAGTGTGTCACCTTGGGGTTGCCCAGCTATCTTTGTAAAGAAGGACGATCATTCTTTGAGGTTGTGTATTGATTACCAGCCTCTCAATGCGGTGACCATCAAGAATAAGTATCCGCTTCCCCGCATTGATGTCCTTTTTAACCAACTAGCTGGCGCCAGAGTGTTCTCCAAGATTGATCTTCGCTCTGGCTATCACCAAATAAAAATTCGACCTTGTGACATTCCTAAGACTGCCTTTTCTACCCGCTACGGACTCTATAAATTCAGTATTCATGTCCGAACTTGACAAGTTCGTGGTGGTTTTCATTGATGACATCCTCATATATTCCATGAATGAGGAAGAGCATGCCGAGCATCTTCGCATTGTTCTTCAAAGATTGAGAGACAACCAACTCTACGCCAAGTTCTCAAAATGTTAATTCTGGCTAGAAAGTGTGAAATTCTTAGGTCACACGGTTTCTAAGGATGGTATATCTGTGGATCCAACCAAGGTGCAAGAGGTGATGGATTGGCAACCACCTACCTCTGTCCATGAGATTCAGAGTTTTCTGGGTCTAGCTGGTTACTATCGCCGCTTCATTCCGGACTTCTCTCGAATTGCTAAACCCATGACCGAACTCTTAAAGAAGGGAGTCAAATTTGAGTGGAGTGACAAATATGAAGAAGCTTTCCAAACTTTGAGAAAACATTTAACTTCAGCCCTAGTTTTAGCTCAACCCGACAGCACCAAGCCCTATGATGTCTATTGCGATGCTTCAGGCACCGGACTTGGCTACGTTCTTATGCAAGAGAACCGAGTCATTGCTTATGCTTCTCGAGCACTCCGGCCTCATGAGCAAAACTACCCTACCCATGATCTTGAGTTAGCAGCGGTCATTCATGCTCTCAAGATATGGAGACACTACCTGATGGGTGTTCCATGCAACATATACACCGATCACAAAAGTCTCAAATACGTCTTCACTCAGGCACATTTGAACCAGCTGTGGCGGACCACTCCGAAATTATTCCAAGTTAAGTACCTATGTACCACTAATCAAGCAGTCATGCACTTAATCCGGAATAAGCTGGAGCGCCATCGGATTATACCCGATTAACCACGTACTTTTACGATCGAAACAACACGCGCGCCCACACGAAGGTGAGTCCCAGAAATTATAATATTCCACAAATTCAACATACATGAATAACATCATTAAGTTATTACAAACCAAGATTGAAATTCAATTCAAAGTACGAGAGTTCATTGCAGCGGAATATTAAGACTAGCAAGGATACAAATGATACATAGCAACACCACGATGAAGCCGGCCATGGTGCTACTCCTCCCGATCCTCGGCAGAGGATGGAACCCACTCGACATACCAGCCAGGAGGAACCTGGGTAGGCCAAGTGATGGAATCGACTGCCACATTCATAACAGTACCTGGAATA
This sequence comes from Digitaria exilis, assembly GCA_015342445.1. Lineage (NCBI taxonomy): Eukaryota > Viridiplantae > Streptophyta > Magnoliopsida > Poales > Poaceae > Digitaria > Digitaria exilis. The sequence goes on from JACEFO010003006.1 coordinate 64,453, forward strand.
ATAGCCACAAGCAAGGCTGAGTATACTAATACTCAGCAAGGCTTACCCGTCGGGTGAAACTACTTCACCGACTTCTAGACATGAGAGACTTTTGGCTAGTGGGTTTGTTTTGCCAAAAGCAACCAAGAGTGGATCCTTATTTTCATGATTTTAGCATCAAATTCTAGTAGTGTTAACCATTCTAGATTAGCATCCTCTCTAAGCATAAAAGTGGTGCAATACAATTTAGTACATACAACAAGTTCATCATCCTCATAGTTCCACTTGTTACTCAATGCAGCACAGTGGTCAAGCAGTCTCATTAACCGCGAGAAGCGGACAGTTCGAACCGAATTTTGCTACCTGGCCAGGGGAAACCCAACACACACGGATAATGCTTGCTATAAAAGGTACAAGCCCTTCCCAACCTTTCCCATCAATCCACAATTCGGCGCCGGGTCCATTCCCTTAGGATAAAGGTTTACTGCTTCACTCACGGCATCACGCATATATCCACATGTGTACGGCAAGGGAAACAAAATGTTTCCAAGGAGAGATGGCTATCGGTCCTAGCTGCCTCAATCTGGTACCGGGCTTACCGATTCCCATAGGTCGGCATGCGTGTGGTACGTTCAAAAACTTGACACACAGAACCACACGTTTCGACCTTAATCCAATTATCATACATGGACGGGAGATCTACACATACCATCCCGCCCGTCCATCCTTATGATTCCAACATAAGTAAAGACAAGCAACTCCTATGTCTCGCAAGTGACAGGAAATCACTCGACTTGTAACGGACCTAAAGGCATTGCTCTATCGATCTTATCATACTAGTATTTCAAGTCATAGGTACTAGAATCATGCAACTACAGTATTCAAACAACACCTAGAACGTAAATGCACAAGCATAAATAAATACATAGTTGCACGAATTAAAAGTTAGGTCATGCCCCGGGGCTTGCCTTCTTGAGCTAAAACACTGTCAGGCTCCTGGTCGGTCACGACGACGTCGGCACCACCCTCGGGGACTTCTTCTTCGTTGACGGGGACGAGGTTGTAGGTGCCGTCAGTGAGAGCGCCTTCTACATGAGATGCACAACTTTATTATGGCTTCCTAAGTGGTCTAAAAGCAAGGCCTTGAAGGCCATATTCACCTAGACATACTATTGGGCGATACTTTTCTTCACAAAATTGGAGAACGTGTGTGGTGGAAATTTTTATGCCTTTATAATGGGGATTGTGTGCACATATAAAACAATTCAAACCATTATTTTTAAACAAGAGTGCAGTTCTGGAATTTTAACTTTACATGCTTCATATTTGATTAATTATCATAAGTGACCTATTTCTTTTTATACAACTCATTTCTAATCTAGTTGCTTCTCATTTTTGTTTCTCTGTTTCTGTTCATCCTTTTTATCCACAAACTTAATGACAGCTGCTCGAGTATAAGAGTTAGGCTCACTCCAAAATTTAGCTAAAACTGAGCTACACAAAATTTATTAAAAATGGAACAAGTTCCTGTCCCAGAAAACAAGATTAATTCATATAAAATCGAAACTACTTCCATAACAGGAGATCTCTTTACCAAAGCTACTCATGAGTCAAAAAAAGGCTCTGACCAAGTGGTGGCTAAAAATAACACTTGGACAGCCCACAATAATTTCCTATCCGAAAGACAACATCTATTTATTTGCTAGCCTAAACAGGGTCAAAAATTAAGTTTAGCATTTTTAACACATGTGCTAACAAGTTCCTAGACCTCTGGTGAAAAATGGCAATTTTTGGCTGCATGGATTATTTTTAATAATTGCAGGACTAAACTAAAATAGGAATCACAAAATAAATCATAACCGAAGCTAAAGTCCATCTTTTTAGGTCTCTTTTGGACACAAGGCGTCTAAAGCCATCACAAACAACATATCCAAAGTTCAACTCCAGAAGAGCTCAAGATTTGAAATGGTGCACAAGATTCTAAAAGCTGAGTTTGAATTTTAATTCACAAACTGTTCACAAAAAGTGTATACATGCTAACATGAGATTGGACTTTACAACCTCACGAGTCCAGAGAGTATTTTTGTGCATTTTTCTGATTTTTAGTGGATTTTACAAGATTTTGGGAAAATGCACTAAACCTTAAGAATCTTTTTGCGCCGTGACCCTCGGAACTTTTGAAAACCTCGCGAACAGGTCCCTGACTTCTTTCACTGGGAACCCTGCGAAAAGGAAGAAGATGAAGATATGCCCTCGGCTCGTCGACGGCATTGCGCCGGCCAAACGACGGTGGGAGGAGGTCGGAGAGGTGGGGGAAAAGAACGAGCAGCTCACCACGAGTCGAATGGTGGCGGTTGGGAGGCCGGAGGAGGCTCAGAGGTCGCCGACGACGGAGCAGTGGCGGTGCGGCCGCTGCGGCTTCAACTCCGGCGAGGTCGGTGGCTTTCACCGGGGTTGGAGGGGCTCGTGAGCACAAGTGGGACATGGCAAAGTCGTTGGGATGCTCGGTTGGCCTTGGGGATGGCTCGAAGGGGTCGCTCGACGTGGGGGTGCACCGGCGGCCGAAAATGGGGATTTTGGGGGAAATCCCGATTTCTCACCGGAGAGTTGAGGGGAGCTCAAGAGAAGTGGGGGAAAAGGAAGCTAAGGAAGTGGTCTAGCTCTGTGTGCGAGGAATTTGGGAATGGTGGAGGGACGAGGGCGAATTTGCTCCGACACTCGAGCTCGGTTCTCGCGGCTGGAGGTTGAAGATGAAGTGCGCGAGCGTGGAGGAGACGAAATGGCTGGGTACGAGCGAAGGCAAAGGTCAGAGGTCATTCGGCAAAGCAAAAGGAGCAGCTAGAGCTGGTTGGGGTGACTGTGGGCGTGCGTACGCGTGCTCGAGCCGTCGGGGTCGCCATGAGTGCGCCTGCGAGCTCGGGCGGCGCGAACGGAGGGGGTTGGGCGTCGCGGATCGTGGCGTGAGCGAGGAGAGATCTTCCGCAGAGAGGCTTGGCGCGTAGCGGGAGGGAATCGCCGCGGGTCAGCTCAGCGTGGCGCGCGCGGCCGTGGCCAGTGGCCGAGCTCCGCTCGCCATTATGGCGCTCCGCGGCGCGAGGCTGCCAGCGCGCTGTAGCGCGCGAGGGGATGGAACGGCAAGCCCGATGCCCGTGCGAGGACAAACACAAGACGCCGCCGTGGCTTGGCCGGCTTGGCGAGGCCTCCGCCGCTCGCCGTCCACGTGGCGGCCGGTCTGCGGCCGGAGCAGGGCGCGCCAGGGTGAGCTTGCAGGCGCCCGTGGAGCTCCTTTGTTCTCTGTGAATTTTCTCCAAAAATTTGAACTGAACATTCAAATGTGCAAAAATAAAAGTTGGAGTTTGAGATGTGAGACACAACTTTCTTTTTGGTGTGAACCTGAATTTTCAAATTTTTCAAGCTCAAACAGGCCATTTTCAAACAGGCATTCAGCACTGTTTTTTGAGTTTTTGAGGGGCTTAACTGCAAAATTTGAGAAAGTTCCCAACAGTGACTAGGCCTTATTTGTGATGACAAACAACTTTTCTCTTTGGAGATTTTCAAGTTTAGTACAAAATTCTTGAGATTTCAGTTGGGCGTCAAAAAGGCAATTGTTTTGAATTTAATTTGAATTTTTTATCAAATTTTTGTGTACTAACACCATTGTTACCCCTTTAATTATGGTTTGATTGTGTTTTTAGAGTACTAACATCAGGGATGTCACATGGTGCACATATGGAATACATATGGTTTTGCTATCAAAATTGGTTGTGACAGAGTGGCAGAGCCGCCCTGACTGTAGGACACTAGCCTAGTTTAGAATGGTCGTTATAAGGACTCTTTTAGCATGCCATGTTTGTGTTTTTGTAAAATTGTTATTTTATTCATAAAAATATATGTTATTGCTCTCATTTTGTTTATTGCAAAATGCTGATGTGAAACTCTGTCATCAAGCACGTCGTCACCAAGGACACGGCAGTTACTCGCCATCAACTGGGTCAGCTTGCACCTCGTCTTCGCATCCAGGCACAGCCATAAGACCTGCCAGCTGTGGAGCATGTGCCGAATGAACAAGTTCCAAAAGAGCAGATTCCTGTTGAGCCAGTGGGTGGACTACCAGAGGATGTTCCACCAGAAGAAGAGGAGGAAGACCCAGAAGAACGTGATATCTACGTGTATGGGAAGAACTCAATTGACACTTGGTGCCCTTGTCTCCATGAGCTGCAGCCATTCTGAATGGTGAACAAGAGGCTCCCGCACCTGAGGACCCCACACCAGTGGCTCTAGCACCTGCACTTGGAGGTTGGCTCTCGGAAAGCTCCGAGAACACTGAAGAAGAAGAAGGGTATAATGAGAGTTGGGAAAGTGTTGGTGACTGGGACGATTTGGACATTCACGACAGCACTATGGAAAGCGGCGTGGATGGTCGTGCAGGGTTCTAGTTTACTGTCCCTGCTAGGAGATACTATGATGTATGTCATGAACTGTCCCAAGCTAGGAGAAGGATCCATCAACTGGAAGACCAGTTAGCTATGTTGAGGGGCCGTGATCTACCTCCTAAGAAGAGGCCCTGCTTCAGTGCACCTGGCTGTGGTCCCAGTCGTCGTTGCTAGGATAGGATCCTAGGTGGCAACCCTTTATCTTTTTAGTAGAACCGTTCCTGTGAGAACGAGACGGTGTAATAAATGTTTGTTGCTTGTACTCTTGTCTGGTTTGGATCTTTGCATGACTGTGTATGCTATTGTGGTGTGATAGCCGCAATTAGCATATTAGATAAAATAAAGTTGGGTTCATGGAAATTTTGGGTTATCTCCTGTAACACCCTAAAAATGCCCTATTTAGAATTTAGTAATTAATTGGCTTTTTATATTCAAGTGCTCATGAAAAGTGTAGGAAAAATAAAATTTTAAATAATTAAAAGCAAATATAGGGTATAGAAACTTTATTGTTGCATTCATGCTGGTGCATTTATTTTTTATTGTTGAATTCAAATTTGAGTTTGAATTTGAATTCAAATAAGTGTTTGAATAAAAGAAAAACCTTTTCTTTTTCTCTCTTTTCCTTCTCAAATTTCAGCCCAACTCTCTTCTCTCCACTGCGCGGCCCAACTTCTTCTCTTCCTCTCGCGCGGCCCAGTAGCAGCCAGCCCACCACCGCGCCAGCCCAGCAACAGCCCAGCCGCGCTCCTCACTCCGTCAGCCGCTGACACGCGGGGCCCGCATGTCGGCGTCGTCTCCTACATCCAGCCGTGAGCGAGCCGGACTCCTCCACCGCCGCCGCCAAATCCGCCGCCTCCGCTCGGCTTGGCGCGCACGCCAAGGAGACCTCGAGCCCCTATAAAACTGCCGCTATCTCCCTACCCGCGGAGCCCGCAACCCTAGCGCCATTGCCAACGCCGAACCCTAGCTTGCGCCGCCGCCGTGATTCCAGCTCTCAAGGCCGCCTTCGTCGCTCCTAGACCACCAGCAAGGTTCGCGCGGAGGTAAGGAACGTGCCGGGTCTTTTCCCTTGCGCAATGCGCGCCTAGAACCCTTAACCGACGCCTCACCGTGGTCGCCGCCGTCATGGCTCGTCGCCGGCCATCACTACGACCTAATCCTCGCGCATGACCCCCAAAATTGACTCCCCTTTTTCTCCTCTCTCTAGGTCCTTGAATCATTGAAAACGAAGCACCGTAGCCCCGGATTGCGCCAACTCCGGCGAGCCCCGCCGCTGCCGTGGGCGGCGCCGCCGCACTCCGGCGACCCAAAAAAACCCCAACACACCGCAGCCGTCAGATCTAGATCCGATGGCCCACATCAAACCCGCGACGAGTCAAACCGGTCGCCCCCCAGTCAGTCATGCCGTTTTGGAAAAGAGCCCCTCCGTTTTCCTAGAATCAACCTGCGGTCCATCTTAGTTCAAAAATAATTACAGTTTAGTCCTTTTTCTTTCGATTTAGCCCCTGCGCTTTTGAAAAATAGTGGCCGCCATCCTAGGTGGTTATTTTACTTGTTAGCCCTCGTGTTTTTATACGAAATTATGTTTTAGGTCCCTGGTTTTTTTTCAAAAACACCCCTGGAAGCCTAAAAGTCTCACCAGCAAGCCCCTAGAGCCCGTTTTAAGCGTAGTTTCTCTGTTTTAACTCTGATTTGAGTGATTTTCATGCTCATGTGATCGTAGTAAAGCGCACAGTAACTCTAAAGCCTTCTTTTCATCTTTTGTTTATGTTTGGTGTACTGTTCTAATTAAATACCTTGTTTGCATGTATGTGTGGATGCTTGTGTGGTGATCGATGTGAATAGTTGACGAGCCGTTCGAGTTCGCCGACGATCCCGTTCCCGAAGAGCAGGTGCAGCAGCAGTTCACTGAGGAAGGCAAGTATAACACGGACAATCCTTGTTACCTATACACCGGTTAATCATACAATTCATATGCATGTGTCTAATCTTGTTAAACATTAAGGATGTTCCTAGTCTTTACCTTATTCCTTGTTTACCCGGGTTTTATGCATTATGGTTAGTCTATGCTATGCGCTGCAACCAACATTTATTTTTATGTTAATATTGAATTAATGGTTCACTTCAATGATGACTAAAAGATGCTTTTTAGCAACATGGTTCGGGGAACTAGAGCATGTGTTTTGTGCTTTGTTCTAGTGTCTCTATAAGGTTTGGTCTAGGGAGTTAGAGCATGTGCTTCGTGCTTTGTTCTAATGTCTCTCCATAAGGTCCGGTTTCTTAAAGCGGCAACCCAGGAACCTGTTCGCCGCCGTTGGAACTATAATGGCTCTGGTCTTGGATAACTAGCTTGTACGTCTCTAGCTCGCCAGTGGTTACCGAAAGGCGTATGCGGGGAGCATGGGTCACAGCATAGTTTGATCCACCGAGGACGGATTTATCCGTTGGCTATGTCTCGTTAGGCAAAGTCCCGTGATGTAAGCGCCCGATGTACGGCAGCTTCGCACGTTGCGATGATTGCTCTCTCGCTCTGGACGCCATTGACCCCCTCACATTGCGCCCTAAGAGTACGTCAATCTCGATGCCTTGGGTTATGCTGCCTATGTTGAACCAAAACGGCTATTGTGCTTGTTAGGGTGTTTTGTGAAAGTCCTCGTAACATAAATTCTTTTGGATTTATTTGACCGGCGGGTAAAGGGCGAAACCTCTGCATAGTGTTGATCTATCATGATAGCCGTGCTCACGGTTACGAGCGGCCTGGATCCTTTTTTATTAGAAGATGATTTTAGTGGTTGATGTTGGTTTGTTCTATAAACACCTATACATTGCTATTAATGGGTTCATACATGGGTTCTACTCATTTGTAGTAAATTGGATGATAATAAAATGAAACAACTAAAAGTGCTAATGCAGTATAACCATGTCAAGCCTTTTGTTATTGCATAACCCATGTTATACTTGTTAAGTAAGATGATTTACTTACACTTGCAACTATTCAACAAAATCCCGGATGGGTAACAGATGGAGCGGTGAATGATCAGTCGCTTGCTGAGTTTCCGGAGGATCTGCCGTACTTCTAGCTGTGTTCAATCAGTCGGTGTCCCTGTGGACTTGAGGCTTTACTAGTTATGAAACGTTTAATAATATTAAGACTTCCGCTGTGTTATTTGTTTAAGACTGTGTCTTGTGTTAAACTCTGATGTAAACTATTTTATTCGAGCATTGTGTTCTCTGTGATTCAATATTTGTAATCTATATGTGTTCTGTGGACATCCTGGGCACGCATATAAAAGCATTCGGATTTCTTGGAAATCTGGGTGTTACATCTCCCTAATCTAAATCTGTTCAGTCTTATCTAAAGTGTGCTGCACTGTTTGTAACATATCTGAAGTTATACAACTCCTTTTGGCATGAAACCAGTGGGAATAGTTTCACAACTTGATATGTGAATTTATGTGATTTTTGCACGATTTTTCGAGATGTATGCTGGGAATAACACACTGAGTTACACAACTAAACATAATCTGTTTCCAGCCTGACTCAGTCGGCTTGTGAATTTTATATCTAGAGCTACTGAGCTCCGTTTGGGGTGATTTTCAGTTGGGTTGGATTCACAACTTAATAAAGTTTGAATTGTGATTTTCTTGTCAATTTTAGATGTGAAATCTGACAGTTATGGCCAAAGTTTTGAACTGGACAGATGTGTGCTCTAGTTGTGATTGAAATTCAATGCATCTTGTTTGATTGTGATATAATTATGAAACTTTGTGGATGTTGGTGTCATATTTTGTTTATGGCTGAGGTGTATCTGAGACTCATCTTTCTAACACCTTAGATGGTTAACACCAGGACTGGAGCAGGAGAGGACGTACCAGCTGTAGTTCGTCCGCGTGCTCAGAATCGGCAGAACCAAGTTCCACCACCACCAGTTCAACCTCCACCACAAGTTGCAGAGATGGATCCCACATTTGTTGCCGCTCAGATGTAGCTACTGCAGAACCTTACAACCATTGTGGCAAACCTTGCAGCTCAACTGAATCAGCAACCCAGCAACCCACTGCTACCACAGCAGGCCAGAGACAAGCACAGGGATTTCATGGGTCATCATCCCCCGACTTACTCTCACTCTTCTGATCCATTGGATGTTGATGACTGGTTGAAGACTGTCAACAAGAAGCTAGACTTGGCATAGTGCAATGATCAGGAGAAGGTCTTGTACGCTTCAGGCAGGCTGGAGGGACTAGCAGCTGATTGGTGGGATTCATTCGTGGCTGCACGTCCTGACAATGCCCCTGCTATCACTTGGGAGGAATTTCAGGAAGCTTTCCGTCCACACCATATCCGAAAGGGTGTGATGGAACTCAAACTGCAGGAGTTTCTCAAACTAAAACAGGGAAGCATGAACATCTGCAAGTATAGGGACAAGTTCATTCAACTGTCCCGGTACTCCACTACTGAGGCAAACACTGGCAGGAAAAAGCAGAAAAGGTTCTTGGGTGGGTTGATAACACCCATCAAGTATCAACTAATGTGACGGACCACTCCGAAATTATTCCAAGTTAAATACCCACGGACCACTAATCAAGTAGTCAGGCACTTAATCCGAAATAAGCTGGAGCACCGTCGGATTATACCCGATTAACCACGTACTTTCACGATCGAACAACACGTGCACCCACACGAAGGTGAGTCCCAGAAATTACAACATTCCACAAGTTCAACTTAACATAATTAGTCTCATCAAGTTATTACAAGTCAAGTCTGAATTTAAATAAAAGTATGAGAGTTCAATGCAGCGGAAATAAACTAACGACGATACATAGCAACACCATACTGAAGCCGTCCATGCTGCTACTCCTCCCGATCCTCGGAAGAGGATGGAACCCACTCGACGTGCCAGCCAGGAGGAACCTAGGTAGGCCAAGCGACAGAATTCACCACCTCATCCAAAGCAGTACCTGAAATAATAGCCACAAGCAAGGCTGAGTATACTAATACTGAACAAGGCTTACCCGTCGGGTGAAAGCTATATCACCGACTCCTAGACATGAGAGGCTTTTGGCTGGTGGGTTTGTTTTGCCAGAAAGCAACTAAGAGTGGATCCTTATTTTCATGATTTTAGCATCAAATTCTAATAGTGTTAACCATTCTAGACTAGCAACCTTTCTAAGCATACAAGTGATGCAATACAATTTAGTACAAACAACAAGTTCATCATCCTCATAGTTCCACTTGTTACTCAATGCAGCACAGCGGTCAAGCAGTCTCATTAACCACGAGAAGCAGATAGTTCGAACCGAATTTCACTACCTGGGAAACCCAACACACACGGATAATGCTTGCTATTAAAGGCACAAGCACTATCCAACCTTTCCCTTCAATCCACAGTTCGGCGCCGGGTCCATTCCCTTAGGATACAAGGTCATCGGATACTCGCTGACTTACGCCGGCCGATCTCACGCATGTAACCACTTGAGTACTGTAAGGGAAAAACATTTCCAAGGAGAAATGGCTTTCGGTCCTAGTTGTATCAATCTGGTACCGGGCTTACCGATTCCCATAGGTCAGCATGTGCGTGGTACGTTCAAAAACTTGACACAGATACCACACGTTACGACCTTAATCCAATTATCATACATGGACGGGAGATCTACACATACCATCCCACCCGTCCATCCTTATGATTCCAACATAAGTGAAGACAAACAACTCCTATCTCTCGCGAGTGACAGGAAATCACTCGACTTGTAACGGTCCTAAGAGCATAGCACTATCGACCCTATCATACTAGTATTGCAAGACATAGGTACTAGAATTATGCAACTAGGGTATCCAAACAACTCCTTGAAACGTAAATGCACAAGCATAAATAATTCATAGCTGCATGAACTTTAAAGTTAGGTTATGCTCCGGGGCTTGCCTTCGTGCTCAGCTCATAGCTTGGGCTAAGGTGGGGTTAGATTGACTTGCTTCAATAGTATTCTTCCGTCCTTGCGGTCGTCCTTCGGATTCCAGGATGAGTACGCACGTTCCAGGATGTATACGAGATGCACATGCATAAGATTTAAATTGATTTCAAGTTACTCTAATCACAAGAAAAATTTTCATGATGAACATGTTGCCATATTCACCTAGACAAAGATTTTTACTAAACTATCTCTTCATAAGGAAAGGGTGGGTTTTATGCTTATTCTTCTTTTTCCTCTGATGGTGATTGTACATATACAAAACCACAAATTTATTTCCTCATTTAGTGACTCAGTTCCGTTTTTGGATCACCTTAAATATCTAGCAATATTTATATACATGTGCCTATTATAAAGAATTGTGCTTCATTTTCTTAATTAAGCAAGATTTAAAACTCCTATTTGTGGCTCAAATATTATGATTCTACTTTGTGGTGAAACCTATTTTTTAACTCAGGTCATCAATTTTATTTGTTTTCTACAGAAAAGGAAATTATCTTATTCAGCAAATGTTATTCCTAGTATTAGTGCAGTTTCAGCCACTAGGAAACAAAATTAAATCCTGGAAAAATAAATACATAGCAAAATAGAGTGAACTATTTATAGGAGCAAAATGAAGTCATGTTTAGTTCATCTATCAAGTGGGTACTCAATTTTAGTAGCAAACATGAGCTAAACAAATGCTAATTCTTTTTCTTACCCCAATTTATTTAAGCATGTTAGCAGAGCTAAAAATGGGGTTTAGAATTTTTCTAAGATAGCTGATAACATGGATACACCACTGTACAAATTTGGATAATTTTTGTTGCAGGAATTAATTACTAAAATTCGAACAAGAACAAGGTTTCTGCTGCGACAAAATAAACAATTTATATCTGGACCTAGAAAATATATCTCAGTGCAAGATTGATACTGTAAAGCAGTTGTAATAAGAGTAACAACATATTTAAAAATCACACTCATAGCTGCTGTAGTTTAGGAGTTATGCACAAAAGTTTATTTTCAAAGTTTAATTTTTATGGACCGAACCAAGCAACAAAAGCATACACATGCTGTGAAGGGAATCAAATAGACATCACCAGGAGTACAAATAATTTTGGTTTGCATTTTTCTGATTTTTCTATGATTTTACATTGAATTTACATGTTCGCAGCTGTAACCCTAGATCTGAAGTTCCATATTTCGATCTAGCCCTGGAACTTTTCAAAACCTCACATTTAAGCCCCTGGAATCTTTCATTGGGTACCCTGAAAAAGGAAGATGATGAAAGGAGGCCCCTGGCCGGCCATTGACGGTGAAATCCTCACCGCCGGTGAGGTCTTGGCGAGGGTCAAGGGCACGGGGAGCATCACCGCGACGTGGGCTTTCCATTCCCCACCTTGAACAGGGGGATTGGAGGCCGGGAAGGGGGTGGCGGCGAGCTCCATGGCTGGCAGCCATGGCTGCCATGGCGGCGGCGCTGCAGGTGGAGTCCGTGGCGGCTCGGTGGTTGAGGAGGTTCCCCGCGTGGAGGAGGAGTTGGGCGGCGTGGTGGAGGCTGTGGGGTAGCAGGACGCGGGGGAGGCGAGCTCGGCTTGGACATCAATGGTGGTGGCGGCCTGGAGAGGAAAGAGAGGGAGGCTAGGGTTTGGAATGCCGGTTCTGGGCTTAAATAGGAGGAGAAGGAGGGGTAGAAGTGAGTTTTCGCCCGGACAAGGCAGGAGCAGGTGCCATGGGCAGCCAGTGGCCTCTGGCGCCACCGCCGGTTCTGCCCAATCGGGCACAGGAGAGAGACCGTGAGGAGGAAGAAGGAGGCTGACAGGTGGGGTCAGGCTGTAAGTGAGATAGAGAAATTGAGTTCCTATATAAAAGTTTGGCTCCAAAAGAAATAGTTCCCGAAATCAAAATTTCGCCATTAAATACATTTTGGAAAGCTTAGAACATCTAGTTTATTATGGAAATCCAAAAAGTTACAAAATAATGTTTGCTTGCCAGAATTTAAACTCAAAAAGGTTTGAATTTGAATTTGACATCAATTCTTAGCCCTAGCATTTGAACTCCAAAAATATGGGGAAAAAGATGTAAATTCAACATTTGGGACCTAGTCTTTTATCAAATTTTTACCCATCAAAGTTATATTAGAAAATTTGGACTTTCTTTACAAGTCATAATTTTAATCCAATTTCGATTTCCACAATTTGAATTGCTTACAAAGCTTTTTGGAACAATGTGGTAAAGGGAAGGTGCCTTACTTTGCATACTAATCCATCTTCGTAAGACCAAAACTCAAGTTTTAATTATCTTCCTCATTCTATAGTGTTAGTCCAAGTTTTCACCCTTTTTCAATAGGTTGGTAAAATCATAACTTCCTTTCAATTGTTTTGCCTTATCTTCCAAATTTCTTTTATTAATTACTTTGTTTAACCTCTCCTTCCTTTCTTAAACCCTTCATTATTGTCACTAAACATCAGAGGTATGATACTCAAAGAGAGTTTTCAATTTAAAGTCCTACCTCCTTTTATTTTGGGAGTAAAAATCTTATTTTAACTTAAAGTTAAGACATGGACACATACATGGAGGTTAAAAGCTTATTTATTTTATAAGCTCAACTTTAACTATGTCATTAACAACTTGACATATATTAAAATATTAATTAGTTCACATCCTTTGTATTTTAATTATTTGCAAGCTTAGATACAAATTTGATTTCTAAGGTTCTTCTGGCATTAGTTTAATCCTCCATTGTTTTTTTGAGTTAAAAAAAATCAAAGATGTCACCTTGATGGATTTACCCTAATAAAAAAAACTACAACCTTTGTATTGTATGAAAGCTCATGTTGTGAACAAAATCTCATTTTATTTCTAAAACCAGAAGATTGCCACATGAAGGCCATGATTAGAATTGCAAGCTTTATTAGTCCAAGTGTTTAACCGTAACATTAAATCATTAACAATTATTTTACTAAAGAACATTAGGAGCACTCTAAATATTATTTTATTTATAGCCCAAGGTGAGCTTCTTCAAAAAGGTGTGTGACCTTGTGTTTTCCATCTCATGTTTATACCTTTTAAAAAGAATGATTGGGAGCATTTAAGTGAAATTGTTTTACATGTAGAAAAGGTTTTGACATGGTGCCTTTTGTCATGACTATTAACATGTGCAAGTACCTGACAGCTCATATCAAGTGTATGTCAAGTACTTATGATCTTTGAAAAGTTCTTTGGTGATGATTTCTTTTCAAGGTTCATTAAGTCTTTAATTAAGTTTAAATTCCCTTTCTTGATTGTCCTAAACATATTTAAACACCAGAGGTGTTACACTACAGAGTCACACATTCCCCAATCTCCAGACCATGATTGATATGGCTATGGGTTTGGAGCACACTCGCAAGGACATGAGTGACTTCAAGAGAAAGCATCAGTCTCAAGGTCAAACCAGCAACTCCCGTTAGCACTATGCCACTCCACAGGGATATCAGTACCGCTCAGGTGGTCAGAGCATTCAGCAGAAGCAGCACCAGCAGAATCAACGCACACCTGCCAACCCGGCAGCAGAACCGCTCTGGCAGTGTGCTATTGGTACACCGGTGAGGACCAACAACCCGGTCACACCAGTCAGGCCTTATGGATACTTCAAGTGTGCTGACATAGGGCACTACTCCAAGGAATAATCCATAGACTCCTCAGGCACAGAGGAACAATGCACAGAAGAATGGCTAGTCGTCTGCACCTGCTCAGAGCAACAAAGGCCAGCAGAACTACGTTCGCGGTAGAGTGAACCACATAGCAGCTGAAACAGCCCAACAAGCTAATGACGTGGTACTCGGTATGTTCCATATCAACTCTGAACCTGTTACAGTTTTGTTTGATTCAGGAGCATACCATTCATTCATAACCGATGCATTCGTGACTAAAATGAACATACCTAGACCATCTATGAAGAAACACTTGCGAGTTAGCTCACAAGTCCCTCTCAAAATTATGGATAAAATCTTTCTAGCGGACCTAGTAGTCCTAAAATCAAATGATATTGATGTGATACTGGGAATGGATTGGTTGGCCAAGCATGATGGGGTTATACAATGTGCTAACAAATCAGTCTTGTTGACAACCTCTCAAGTAGACAAGATTGAGTTTGAATCAACCCCAACAGCCAAGAATGATGGGACAGTCAATCAGGTGAAGAAGAAGGCTCCAGAGGATGTCAGCGGTGTTGCTGAATTTCCCGACGTGTTTCCATATGACTTGCCAGGTATGCTACCTGATCGTGACTTTGAGTTTGTCATTGAGTTAATACCTGGTACTGCACCTATCAATAAAAGAGCATATAGAATGGGTGTGAAATGATGTGGACTAGGGTTCCCGATCTTCCGAAAGGTTCAGATAAGCGACGATTTTGGCGGAGTCGCGACACAAATCGATCCGGCTTCCGAACAACACGTCCTGAACCCCGCAATCGCAGCACCACGTCTCCTCAGGTTATCGACCTAAGTCGACCTTGCCCAGAAGGCTAATCCTTGCCTGCGAATAGAGGAACACAAGCAAGAACACAGAAGGATGCAACCAAATTGCAGATGTATGATTAATCTCACGAGTTGGGGTCTCACAAACCGATGCAACGGCGAAACTGTTCTTGACAGATTAATCTAAGCAAAACCCAAATCCTAACGAGGGTGGCGGCTACTGATATATAGAGGTTAGGGTCGTGGTCGACCCCCTACACGCGCCCCTAATGGGCTCAACGAAGATACACGGCCCAAAGGCCAAATATCGGTGACGCAGCACCGGGACAGATTCTGGACGCCACCTTCCTCGGACGATTCCCGTCGACTCAGAGTGAATTTGGGCCTGGTTCTGGTTCCATTGGAAGCTCTATAAAATCTTCTTTCCAACCATATGTGGATCGTCGAAATCCGAGTCCGTATGCGGCCTGGGAGTCCGTTTTACTCCAGACTGTTCCTGGACTCCGAGTTGGACCCGAAGTCGAGTTGTAATGGACCTCCACGATGCTTGGCCGACCCTTGGCTGTTTCCCACGCCTCCAAGCCTCCCTCCATGCGTCTCCTTGTCTTCTCCTTGGTTCCTAACAACATTATAAACAATAGGTAGCGATCTATTCTCAAATCTATTAAAAGGAACACTTAGAAGCGAGCTCACCTCTAAATTTAATTGTCGCGCGCGAGCTCTTGTGATTGGACCTTGAATGAAAGGCGTAGGCATGTCATGTGCATCCGAAGAATTAGTGATGTCCTCATCATCCTCCCCCTCTTGAATTGGAGTCGTCCTCGACTCAAGTGCACCTTCTTCTCCAAAATAAGGCCTCAAATCTGAAATGTTAAATGTAGGACTAACCCCGAACTCGGAAGGCAACTCAAGTTTATATGCATTATCATTAATCTTCTCAACTATTTTAAAAGGACCATCAGCTCTAGGCATTAACTTGGACTTTCTTAGATCTGGAAAACGTTCTTTTCTCAAATGCAACCACACTAAATCACCCGGTTCAAGTTTAACTTCTCGCTTACCTTTACTACCAGCAAGTCTATATTTTTCAGTCGTCTTTTCAATGTTGTGCTTAGTTGTTTCATGAATTTTTAAAATAAATTCAGCACGTTCTGTAGCATCACTATGAATTCTTTCACTAGTAGGCAAAGGAAGAATATCAATAGGAGCACGGGGATTGAAACCATACACTTCCTGAAAAGGACTTACCTTAGTGGTGGAATGTGTTGCCCGATTGTATGCAAACTCCACATGAGGCAAACATTCTTCCCACATCTTCAAATTCTTCTTCAAAACAGCCCTCAACATTGTGCCCAATGTGCGATTGACAACCTCAGTTTGACCATCAGTTTGCGGATGACAAGTGGTAGAAAATAATAATTTTGTACCCAACTTGTTCCACAAAGTACGCCAGAAGTGACTCAAAAATTTGGCATCACGATCTGAAACAATAGTAGAAGGCATACCATGCAAACGTACAATCTCTTTGAAAAAGAGGTCAGCAATATGAACAGCATCATCACTCTTATGACATGGTATGAAATGTGCCATTTTAGAAAAACGATCCACCACAACAAAAATGCTATCCCTCCCCCTCTTAGTCCTAGGCAATCCCAAAACAAAGTCCATAGAAATATCCGCCCAAGGAATAGAAGGAATAGGAAGAGGTATATATAGACCATGTGGATTCAACCGAGACTTAGATTTTTGACATGTAGCACAGCGACTAACGAACCGCTCAACGTCTCTCCTCATGTGTGGCCAAAAGAAATGTGCAGCCAAAACGTCCACCGTCTTCTTAGCACCAAAGTGTCCCATCAATCCGCCTCCATGCGCTTCCTGTATCAACAACAAACGAACGGAACCAACTAGAATGCATAGACGGTTAGCTCTAAACACAAAGCCATCATTTATCACATACTTGTTCCATGTACGTCCCTCTTTACAATTCATCAACACATCTTTGAATTCAGAATCAAGCTCATATTGTTCTTTTATAGCATCAAGACCAAAAATCCTACAATCAAGTTGGGACAGCAAAGTGTATCTTCTAGACAAAGCATCGGCAATGACATTATCCTTCCCTTTCTTATGTTTAATAATGTAAGGAAAAGACTCAATGAATTCAACCCACTTAGCATGTCTAGTGTTCAGATTATTTTGAGAACGAATATACTTAAGCGATTCATGATCAGAATGAATAACAAATTCTTTAGGCCACAAATAATGACGCCACGTCTGTAAAGAACGTACAAGTGCATACAATTCTTTATCATACGTAGAGTAACTCAGTGTAGGACCATGCAATTTTTCGCTAAAGTAAGCAACGGGTTTACCATCTTGCATCAAAACACCACCAATGCCAACTCCACTCGCGTCACATTCAAGCTCAAAGGTCTTACCAAAATTTGGAAGTTGCAGCAATGGTGCTTGTGTAAGCTTGTTCTTCAAAGTAACAAAGGCCTTCTCTTGTGTTGTTCCCCAATGAAACACCACACCTTTCTTCGTCAACTCATGCAATGGTGCAGCAATGGTGCTGAAATCTTTGACGAAGCGGCGGTAGAAACCTGCAAGACCAAGAAAACTCCTCACCTGTGTGATGTTTTGGGGCAGCGGCCAGCTCTCAATGGCTTCAATTTTCGCATTATCCACCTCGATTCCCTGTGGAGTAACAACATAACCAAGGAAAGAAACTCTATCGGTGCAAAAGATGCACTTATCAATGTTAGCAAACAAACGTGCACCTCTCAAAGCATCAAAAACAGCACGTAAGTGATCCATATGTTCATCCAAAGACTTGTTGTAAATCAATATATCATCAAAATAAACCACCACAAAACGACCAATGAAAGCCCTCAAAACCTCATTCATCAAGCGCATGAATGTACTAGGTGCATTAGTTAACCCAAAAGGCATTACTAGCCACTCATACAAGCCAAATTTAGTTTTAAAAGCTGTCTTCCATTCATCTCCAAGTTTCATTCTTATTTGGTGGTAACCACTACGCAAGTCAATCTTTGTGAAAATTATAGCACCACACAATTCATCAAGCATGTCGTCTAGCCTAGGAATAGGATGACGATATCGAATAGTTATATTATTGATGGCTCTACAATCAACACACATACGCCAAGTACCATCTTTCTTTGGAACCAAAAGCACAGGCACAGCACAAGGACTAAGGCTTTCACGTACATACCCGCGGTCCAAAAGTTCTTGGACTTGTCGCTGAATTTCCTTAGTCTCCTCTGGATTAGTTCTATAAGCAGCACGGTTGGGTAAAGCAGCTCCCGGGATCAAATCAATTTGATGTTCTATCCCTCTCAAAGGTGGCAGCCCCGGGGGTATCTCAAGAGGAAAAACGTCCTCATACTCCTGCAAAATGTTAGTGACCGCAGGAGGCAAAGAACGTACAACATCATCAAGCGTAAACATGGTTTGCTTGCATACCAAAGCGTAGCAAATATCATCATCAGAAATTTCAGCAAGGTCACATTTTCTTGTAAACATAACTCTACCCTTTAATTTAATTCCCTCAGCCTGAGAACTAGGAGTAGACATCTCCTTTTTAGGTGGGAAAATAGAATTAGCAACTTGCTGATTTTCAGATTTATCATCATGTGAATTAGCAGATCTCTCTTTATCAGCTTGTATAATTTCAGCAGGGGTCAAAGGAACCAAAGTAATTTTCTTTCCCTTATGCATAAAGGTGTATCTATTGCTCCTACCATGGTGTGTAGCATCATTATCATGTTCCCAAGGACGACCCAACAAAAGTGAACAAGCTTGCATAGGTACCACATCGCAATCAACATAATCAACATATGCACCTATGGAAAAAGAAACTCTGCAAGTTTGTGTTACCTTAGCTTTACCGGAGTCATTCAACCACTGAATATAATACGGATGTGGGTGTGGGCGTGTGGCCAAGCCAAGCTTCTTGACCAAATCTACACTCACCAAATTGTTGCAGCTACCTCCATCAATAATCACACGTGCACGACGGTTCTTGATGACGAAGAAAGTCTGGAACAAGTTGTGGCGTTGTATCCTCTCAGGCTGCTGAACTTGTGCACTGAGGGCACGCTGAACAATAATATTCAAGAAACCCGAAGTATCATCACCACCAAGGACATGGGCCTCGGAATCATCAGCATCAAACTCATCATCTTCATCTATGTCGGAGGTGCTGATGTAGCCTCCCTCTTCTGTCGCTATATATGCCCGCTGACTTGGGCAGTCCTTCTTCACATGTCCAATGCCATGGCACCGAAAACACTGAAGGCCAGAAGTGCGTCCCGTTGAGGCGACAGACGACGAACTCTGGGCAGGAACCTGCACAGAACCTTTACCTGAATCTGCAGCACGTGATGATGGGGGCTTGTTTGGGGCAACCGGAGATCCGCTCGTCGTAGGACGCTTGTCCGCTGGTGTAGGCGCCCGAAAAGTGGAGGCCTTGGGCACAGTTGAAGTGCTCCGTGGCGCAAAGGATGTCCGGGCGTTGCGGCGCCTGTCCTCCTGCAACTGTCGACCCTGCAATTCTTTTTCTGCAAGCATAGCAAACTGGAACAACTGGTTGACAGTAGTAAATTCCTTATAATCAACTATGTCCTGGATGTCACGCCTCAGACCAGAATAAAAACGAACAAGAGCATCCTCCTCGTTCTCAACTATCCCACAACGCATCAATCCCTTCTGAAGCTCACCATAGTAGTCCTGCACACATTTATCTCCCTGATCTAAACGCAACAAGTGACAACGCAGTTCTCTATGATAAGAAGGAGGGACAAATCTGTCACGCATAGCAACCTTAAGTTGTTCCCAAGTGGTAGGTGCAAGACCTGCAGCAACTAAACCAGTCCACCAAATGATAGCAAAATCTTTAAATTCGCTACAGGCTTGTCTAACTCTATGTTGTTCAGGCACAAGGTGGGCACTAAATTTTTGTTCAACCGTCATCTCCCAATCAAGATATGCTTCAGCATCATATTGTCCCGTAAATGAAGGTAGAGTAAATTTTACCTTAGCAAAAGGATCAGCGGGAGGACGATTAGCACCGGCGGCGTTGCGAATATTTTGTCGTATGCGCGCCTCTCGTGTAGCTACCTCGTCCACGTTGCCATGGACGTCATACACCACGTCTGGGTCGACTGGCTAAGGTGGTGGACGCGTCTCCAACGCAGCGACGCGGCCAGTTAACCTAGTGAACTGACCGGTAATGCCCTCAAAAACTTCCTGCAGCCGAAGTGCGTTGATGTTCTCTGTGATGGCCCTGGTGACCGTCTCTCTGATCTCTTCTCTCATCTCCTGCCTTGTGGCATCCATGAAAGTCTGCAGCTGCGCTCGGCTGACACACTCATTGAAATCCTTTGGAGAAACCCCTTCATTGCCTGCCATTGTAGACACAAAAACAGGAAGAAAAGGGTGAAGGTTATCCCTAATAATTTACTACGCAGATGTGTGATGGTGCCTCTCAATCAATCAACACAGCAAAAGGAAGCTCCTTAACAAGGTCTTACAAGGTTCTTACAAGCAAAGCAAAGGATACCTGAAAGCGTGTACCACGATTGCAAGGGCTCGAGTAACTGTGTCGTGCGGAAGTAATATGTGGAGCTATAGGAAGGCCAAAGATATGTGAGTGGAACAATTAACGAGTACAGATCAGCAAAGTTCAATAAGCATCCAAAGTACAAGTCTAAATTTCTGGCTAAATCGTATCCTAGGCGTAGCACAACAAGATAGAACAAAGCACAAGGAAAAAGATCAAGAAAACCTGTAGAGTGGCAGTTCCGTAATTGTTGCAAACTTCACAGGGTCATGCAAATCTTAGTGTTAATCGATTTTCTTTTTTCTTTTATTTTTTTGATATTTTTTCCAGCACAAGCAACACCAGAATAGGAACCACACCAAGTTTCAGCTGAAACAGAGATCAGATGTGGCCTATGGAAAATACAGCAGATCCGCCGAGTCAGGGTCCGAGACAGAAACGGTGCTTTTTAATTATCTTCCTGATTTTTTTTAATTTTTTTGAGATCGGCGTTGGCGGCAAAGCCGCAGCTTTTCTCCCCAACTTTTCGTTAGGAATCTGCTGTAAAAATTTCAGCCAAAACGGAGCACCGAGCGAAAAGTTATGCACGTTTTACCGAAGGTACCTCACGTTATGTGTTTCGGCAGGGCAAACTTCGCAGAAACGGCGGCGGCGGCTAGGGCAAAGCTTCCCTAGGTTCTGCAGTAGGTACTCGCCAGATGATGATACAAGGAGGGCTGCGATGCAAGGCGAAAGGCACAAGGCGGCTTGCAACCTATCTAGGGCTGGCGCGGCGAGAGTTCACACAAGGCGGCTAGCGGGGCAAGTCGAGTAGTGTGGTGGCACGACTTGTAATCTGGATGAAGGTGGATGGGATAGCGGCGGAAACAAACACAGCGATGGTGCGGCTGAACTACAACTAAGACACGATCTAAAACCAGCAACAAGATTCAACAAAGCAAATCTGAAACGAAAATTGCAAAGGCTAACACAAGGGTTTTAGGACAGCGGAATTTTTTTTTTTTTTGGTTTTCTTTTGTGGACTCTAGGACGAAGGCAAAAATAACTAGGGTAAGAGTGAACCTGATGGTAAACCTTGCTCTGATTACCAACTGATGTGGACTAGGGTTCCCGATCTTCCGAAAGGTTCAGATAAGCGACGATTTTGGCGAAGTCGCGACACAAATCGATCCGGCTTCCGAACAACACGTCCTGAACCCCGCAATCGCAGCACCACGTCTCCTCAGGTTATCGACCTAAGTCGACCTTGCCTAGAAGGCTAATCCTTGCCTGCGAATCGAGGAACACAAGCAAGAACACAGAAGGATGCAACCAAATTGCAGATGTATGATTAATCTCATGAGTTGGGGTCTCACAAACCGATGCAACGGCGAAACTGTTCTTGACAGATTAATCTAAGCAAAACCCAAATCCTAACGAGGGTGGCGGCTACTGATATATATAGGTTAGGGTCGTGGTCGACCCCCTACACGCGCCCCTAATGGGCTCAACGAAGATACACGGCCCAAAGGCCAAATATCGGTGACGCAGCACCGGGACAGATTCTGGACGCCACCTTCCTCGGACGATTCCCGTCGACTCAGAGTGAATTTGGGCCTGGTTCTGGTTCCATTGGAAGCTCTATAAAATCTTCTTTCCAACCATATGTGGATCGTCGAAATCCGAGTCCGTATGCGGCCTGGGCGTCCGTTTTACTCCAGACTGTTCCTGGACTCCGAGTTGGACCCGAAGTCGAGTTGTAATGGACCTCCACGATGCTTGGCCGACCCTTGGCTGTTTCCCACGCCTCCAAGCCTCCCTCCATGCGTCTCCTTGTCTTCTCCTTGGTTCCTAACAACATTATAAACAATAGGTAGCGATCTATTCTCAAATCTATTAAAAGGAACACTTAGAAGCGAGCTCACCTCTAAATTTAATTGTCGCGCGCGAGCTCTTGTGATTGGACCTTGAATGAAAGGCGTAGGCATGTCATGTGCATCCGAAGAATTAGTGATGTCCTCATCATGAAAGATCTTGCTGAACTTAATAAACAAATAAAAGATTTATTACCTAAAGGGTTTATTCGACCCAGTTCATCACCCTGGCCAGCACCTGGTATCTTTGTGGATAAGAAGGATGGCATCCGAAGGATGTGTATAGACTATAGAGCTTTGAATGATGTCACGATCAAGAACAATTACCCACTCCCTAGAATAGAAGATCTGTTTGATCAGTTGAGGGGT
The DNA here is from genome assembly GCA_015342445.1 of Digitaria exilis. Lineage (NCBI taxonomy): Eukaryota > Viridiplantae > Streptophyta > Magnoliopsida > Poales > Poaceae > Digitaria > Digitaria exilis. The sequence goes on from JACEFO010003006.1 coordinate 87,082, forward strand.
GCAATCATCTTTTCCAAGATTGATCTGCGATCAGGTTATCATCAGATGAAGATTCGAAAGGAAGATATACCGAAGACTGCTTTCAGTTCAATATATGGGTTGTATGAATTCCTGGTGATGTCTTTTGGGTTGACCAATGCACCTGCAAGCTTCATGTATCTGATGAACAACGTGTTTATGGAGTATCTGGACAAGTTTGTTGTGGTTTTCATTGATGATATCCTGGTGTTCTCCCGAAGTGAAGAAGAGGATGAGGAACATCTCAGGCTAGTCTTGCAGAAGCTACGTGAGCATCAGTTGTATGCCAAGTTCAGCAAATGTGATTTCTGGTTGAAGGAAGTCTCTTTCCTTGGGCATGTGATCACCGATGGAGTTATCAAGGTAGATCCAGGCAAAGTCCGTGATGTTTTGAAGTGGGAATCCTCGCAGAATGTGCCTAAGCTCAGGAGTTTCCTAGGAATGGCTGGATACTACCGTAGGTTCATTGAGGGTTTTTCTTAGGTTGCTAAACCTCTTACCTCTCTGCTGGAAAAGGGAAAAGAATTTAAGTGGGATGAAGCATGTCAGTAGAGTTTTGAAGAGTTGAAGAAGAGACTGACCACATCACCTATACTTGTGATGCCTGACATCCATAAAGGCTTTGATGTGTATTGTGATGCTTCGGGTCAAGGTCTTGGTTTTGTGCTGATGCAAGAAGGCTGAGTCGTGGCTTATGCTTCTAGACAGTTGAGAAAGCATGAGGAACTATCCCGCACAGGACTTGGAGTTAGCAACTGTTGTGCATGCTCTAAAAATTTGGAGACACTATGTGGTGGGTAACGGGTGTCAGATTTTCACAGATCAAAAGAGTTTGAAATACATCTTCACTTAGAAGGATCTGAATTTGAGGCAATGCAAATGGCTAGAGTTGATTAAAGATTATGACTTGGATGTTCAGTATCACCGAGAAAAGGCCAACGTTGTTCTAGACACTCTCAGCCGCAAGAGTCAAATCCACATGGCACTTGGTTGAGAGATACCTGATGAGTTGTGTTCAGAGATGGAACAACTTAACCTAGGAATTCTTGCTCACAGTGAAGCAGTGGTTATGGAAGTTGAACCGACTTTGGAGCAGGAAATCCGGGAAGGACAGACAGAGGATGAGAAGATTAAAGAAATTAAAGTTTTGATCAATATAGGGAAGGCCACAGATTTCATCATGGATGATCAGGGAACAGTCTGGTTCAGAAATAGAATATGTGTGCCTGATATTGCTCGTCTCTGAGAAGTCATTCTAAAAGAAGCACATGACACAGCATATTCCATTCATCCATGCAGTACAAAGATGTATCAAAATTTGAAAGAAAAATATTGATGGAATGATATGAAGATGGATGTTGCAACTCATGTCGCCTTGTGTGATGTTTGTCAGAGGGTCAAGGCAAAGCACCAAAGACCAGCAGGCTTACTTCAGCCATTGAAGGTGCCTGAGTGGAAATGGCAAGAAATCGGAATGGATTTCATTGTGGGATTACCTCGCACAAGTAATGGCTATGATTCTATATGGGTTGTCATGGATCGACTAACCAAGTCTGCACACTTCATACCAGTCAAGACAACTTATGATGGGGCACGACTAGCTGAGTTGTACATGTCAAGGATAGTATGCCTGCATGGTGTCCCAAAGAAGATAGTCTCTGATCGTGGTACTCAGATTACCTCCCGTTTTTGGCAGAAATTGCATGAATCAATGGATACAAGGCTCAACTTTAGTTCTGCTTATCATCCCCAGACAGATGGATAGATTGAGAGAACAAATCAGATTCTTGAAGATATGCTTCAAGCTTATGCATTACAGCATGGTCGTAGTTGGGATAAGAGCTTGCCTTACGCAGAATTCTCTTATAACAATAGCTATCAAGACAGTTTGAAGATGTCACCGTTTGAGGCCTTGTACGGGAGAAAATGTAGAACACCATTGTACTGGAGTCAAACAGGGGAAAGCAAAGTCTTTGGACCCAAGGTTCTCCAAGATGCAGGAAAACATGTTTAGGTCATCCGGGATAATCTCAGGACAGCTCAGTCTAGGCAAAAGAGTTATGCAGATACCCGGAGAAGGGAACTGACATTTGAAGTGGGAGATTTTGTATACCTCAAGGTGTCACCCATCCAAGGACTTCGCAGGTTCAAAGTTAAAGGGAAGCTGTCACCCTGCTTCATCGGTCCTTTCAAAATCATGGAAAGGAAAGGTGAAGTAGCATACCAGCTAGAGTTGCCTGCTCGACTGTCAGATGTGCACGATGTGTTCCATGTATCACAATTAAAGAAATGTCCGAGAGTGCCTGAAGAACAGTTGCCAATAGAAGAGCTGAGTGTCAAGGATGATTTGACCTATTTTGAATATCCTGTTATGATCTTGGAAACCTCTAAGAGAGTCACGAGGAACAAGGTTATAAAAATATGCAAGGTACAATGGAGTCACCATACAGAAGATGAGGCCAACTGGGAAAGGGAAGATGAACTATCTGCAGAGTTTCATCATCTGTTCTCTAATCTCAAGGACGAGATTCTCTTAAGGGGGTAGGATTTGTAACACCCTAAAAAGACCATCACAATAAAATGAAGTAAGCAACATGCTCTCTAGCTTTACTTGTTAAGGATTAAATAAAATGGCTAAATAAAATTTTTCTTTTGTTTATAAAAGAACAACATTAAAATTCTTAGTTTAACAAGTGCATGTGCATTCATGCTGCCGCATTTGTTTTTGTGTGAAGTTTGATCAAATCAAGTTTCCATGATGTTTGAAAAATGTTTAAACCTTTAACACTTTCCCTCCCTTTCTCTCTCGCGCGGCCCAGCTCGCTCGCCCGCTCCTCTCTCTCCCTCCCTCTCTTGCTGCCGGGTGGGACCCCGCTGTCAGGACCGTCTCCTACATCCGGGCTCTCCGCCGCGCATCACGCGCGTGCCTGCGCCCGCCCGAGCTTGGAGCCTCCGTCCGTTTCCGCGTATGTGGGGAATCAATGTCGTGCAATCAACCCTCTCTCTCTCTTTCCTTCTTTACTGCCTTGCTGCAACGCTGCCCCCACTATGGACCATTGATTGCCTATCAATGGAAAGCCGGGACACGCTCTATCCATGTCTCCTTGGGGCCATGACCTTTCCTCTGCAAACCTCTCCCTATAAACCTCCTTTCCGTCACCCGTGCGCCCCTTTCCACTTCCCGCAAACACGCGCCCACGCTGCCAATTTTTGCGCTCGCCGTCGCCATAGCCGCCACCGTGCTGGTGCTCCGCCTTGCGTTGCTCGCTCACTGCCTCTCGGAGCTCCGTGGCCGTCTCGACGCCTTGGTAAGGTGGTAAGAGGCCCACAGGTGGTTTATCTATCCTTCCTTTGTTTTCTTTTCGGTGTTTGCAACATCGTCAGAGTCGTTGCCGGCCGCCGTCACACGTCGACAGGGCGCCTCGACGCGGGAGCTTCGTTTCGAACCCCTTGCTAGCTTCGCCATGTTTCTCTCTCTCTAGGGCCATGCTTTGGTGCGAACCAAGGCCCATGGCTTGGCCTAACCACACCTCTGCGCCCTGGTTTCCTTTCTAGCCTAGCATCCCGCGCAATCCCCCACTCCAATGCCCGTACGGCCTACACCGAACTGCGACATCCACCGCCGCTCATCGCCGGCTATCTCCGGTGCCAGTCTCGCCTCGCCGACACCACCTTCGAGTTCGCCGTGACGCCAGCTACGCCCGAGTCCAAGAACCGTCGCAAATGGTGGTCTGGAGCGTTGTATTGGCTCCCCTGCGGCGATGCGCCGCTGCAGCGCCACCGCCGGACCTCGTCGCCGACCACCTCTCTCCACAAATCCTCCAGCGCCATCGGATTTTGATCCAGCTGTGGTGGACCACTCCAAAATTATTCTAAGTTAAGTACCCCATCGACCACTAACAAGTAGTCAGGCACTTAATCCGGAATAAGCTGGAGCGCCGTCGGATTATACCCGATTAACCATGTTTTTCTTTCGATCGAAACTACACGCACTCCCACACGAAGGTGAATCCCAGAGATTATAACATTCCACAAGTTCATATTAACATAAATAGTCTCAATAAGTTATTACAAACCAAGTCTGAAATTTAAATAAAGTTTGAGAGTTCAGCAGCAGAAATTATCTAACGACGAAACATAGCAACACCATGATGAAGCCGTCCATGGGGCTAGTCTTCACGATCCTCGGATGAGGACGGAACCCACTCGATGTGCCAGCCAGGAGGAACCTGGACATGCCAAGTAGCACTAGCAAGGTCCTCTGCAACATGCGTACCTGAAATAAAAGACACAAGCAAGGCTGAGTATACTAATACTCTGTAAGGCTTACCCGTCGGGTGAAAAACTACATCACAGACTCCTAGACATGAGAGGCTTTTGGCTAGTGGGTTTGTTTTGCCAGAAAGCGGCTCTGAGTGGATCCTTACTTTTATTATTTTAGCATCAGGTTCTAATAGTTTTAACCATTCTAGATGAGCAACCTTTCTAAGCATACAAGTGGTGCAACACAATTTAATACATACAACAAGTTCATCATTCTCATAGTTTCACTTGTAACTTAATGTAGCACAGCGGTCAAGCAGTCTCATTAACCGTGAGAAGCAGACAGTTCGAACCGAATTTCACTACCTGGCTAGGGAAACCCAACACACATCGATACTGCTTGCTATAAAAGGCACAAGCCCTACCCAACCTTTCCGTCAATCCAAGATTCGGAACCACCTCCCACTCCCTTAGGATACAAGGTTATCAGATACTCGAGGACTCAAGCCGGCCGATCTCACGCATGTAACCACATGTGTACAGCAAGAGAAAATACATTTCCAAGGACAGAAGGCTATCGGTCCTAGCTGTATCAATCGGGTACCAGGCTTACCGATTCCCATAGGTCGGCATGTGCATGGTACATTCAAAAACTTGACACACAGAACCACACGTTTCAACCTTAAGCAATTATCATACCCCGACAGGAGATCTACACATACAATCCCGCCCGTCCATCCTTATGATTCCAACATAAGTAAAGACAAGCAACTCCTATATCTCACGAGTGACAGGAAATCACTCGACTTGTAACGGTCCTAAAGCATTGCACTATCGACCTTATCATACTAGTCTTTCCAGACATAGGTACTAGAATTATGCATCTAGGGTATTCAAACAACTCCTTGAAGTGTAAATGCACAAACATAAACAATTCAAAGTTGCATAAACTTTAAAAGTTAGGTTATGCTCCAGGGCTTGCCTTCTTGAGCTACACTGGCGTCCGTCTCCGGGTCAATCACAATGACGTTGGCACCACCTTCGGGAGCTTCTTCTTTGTTGGCGGGGACGAGATAGTAAGTGCCGCCAGTGAGGGTGCCTTCTACATGAGATGCACAAGTTTGAATGTTGCTACACTTTTTGTGATTTTTAAGACATGCACTGAAGGCCACATTCACTTAGACATTTTAATGTACTATTATTTTTCTTCACAAAATTAGAAAAGGTGGGTGGTGCAAGTTTTATGCCTTCAAGATGGTGATTGTGTACATATATAAAACAATTCAGATTCATTTTTCTTATACATGCATTCTGTTCTGAATTACATTTAGCATGCAACCATCTTTATTGGTTTTAACACACAAGTGAGTCACACCCTTTTCTATTTCTCCCGATTTACTCTAGTTCTTTCTTATTTTTGTTTCTATGTTTCTGTTCATCCTTTTAATCCACAAACTTTATGACAGTGTGACATCCCTGATGTTAGTACTCTAAAAACACAAGCAAACCATAATTGAAGGGGTAACAATGGTGTTAATACGCAAAAATTTGATCAAAAATTCAGATTAAATTCAAAACAAATGTCTTTTTGACACCCAACTGAAATCTCAAGAATTTTGTACTAAACTTGAAAATCTCCAAAAATAAAAGTTGTTTGTTATCACAAATAAAGCCTAGTCACTGTTGGGAACTTTTTCGAATTTTGCAGTTAAGCCCCTCAAAAGCTCAAAAAACAGTGCTGAACGCCTGTTTGAAAATGGCCTGTTTGAGCTTGAAAAATTTGAAATTTCAGGTTCGCAGCAAAAAGAAAGTTGTGTCCCACATCTCAAGCTCCAACTTTTATTTTTTCACATTTGAATGTTCAGTTCAAATTTTTGGAGAAAATTCATGAAAAGCAAAGGAGCTCCACGGGTGCCTGCCAACTCGCCCTGGCACGCCCTGCTCCGGCCGGAGTCCGGCGGCCACGTGACCGGCGAGCGGCGGAGGCCTCGCCAGGCCGGCCAAGCCGCGGCGGCACCTAGCTTTTGTCCTCGCGCGGGCGTCGGGTTTGCCGTTCCATCACTTCGCGCGCGACAGCACGCTGGCAGCCTCGCGCCACGCGGAGCGCCATGATGGCGAGCGGAGCTCGGCCACTGGCCGCGGCCGCGCGCGCAGCGCAGCGCCGTCCCGTGGTCGGGATTCGCGGCGATCCGCGCCAAAGCTTCTGCAGCGTATCTGCTCTCACCCACGCCACGATCCGCGGCGCCCAACCGCTTCGCGCGCGCTGCCCAAGCTCGCAGGCGCACTCATGGCGGCCTGCGTGCCCGAGCCGTGCACGCGAGCGACCCTGGAGCACCGGAGCAAATTCGCCCTCGTCCCTCCACCATTCCCAAATTCCTCGCACACAGAGCTAGACCACTTCCTTAGCTTCCATTTCCCCCACTTCTCTCGAGCTTCCCTCAACTCTCCGGCGAGAAATCGGATTTCCCCCAAATCCCCATTTCCGGCCGCCGGAGCACCCCCACGTCGAGCGACTCCTTCGAGCCATCCCCAAGGCCAACCAAGCATCCCAACAGCTCCGCCAAGTCCCACTGGTGCTCACGAACCCCTCCAACCCCGGTGAAAGCCACCGACCTCGCCGGAGTTGAAGCCACGGCGGCCGCACCGCCACTGCTCCGTCGCCGGCGACCTCCGAGCCTCCTCCGGCCTCCCAACCGCCACCATTCGACTCGTGGTGAGCTGCTCGTTCTTTTCCCCCACCTCTCCGACCTCCTCCCACCGTCGTTTGGCCGGCGCAACGCCGTCGACGAGCCAAGGGCGTATTTTCATCTTCTTCCTTTTCGCAGGGTTCCTAGTGAATGAAGTCAGGGACCTGTTCGTGAGGTTTTCAAAAGTTTCATGGGTCGCGGCGTAAAAAGATTCTTAAGGTTTAGTTCATTTTTCCGAAATCTTGTAAAATCCACTAAAAATCGTACAAAAATCGGAAAAATACACAAAAATACTCCCTGGACTCGTGAGGTTGTAAACTCCAATCTCATGTTAGCATGTATACACTTTTGGTGAACAGTTTTTGAATTAAAATTCAAACTCATTTTTTAGAATCTTGTGCACCATTTCAAATCCTGAGCACTTCTGGAACTGAACTTTGGATATGTTGTTTGTGGTGGCCTTAGACACCTTGTGTCAAAAAGAGACCTAAAAATATGGACTGTAGCTTCAATTATTATTTATTTTGTGATTCCTGTTGTAGTTTAGTTCTGCAATTATTAAAAATCATCCATGCAGCCAAAATTCACCATCCTTCATCAGAAGACTAGCAAATAAATAGAAGTTTGTTTTCGGATAGAAAATTATTGAGGGCTATCCAAGGGGTATTTTTAGTCACCACTTGGTCAGAGTCTTTCTTTCACTCAAGAGTAGCTCTGGTAGAAAAATTATCTGTTTTGAAGATAGTTTTAATTTTATATGAATTAATCTTGTTTCTTTAAGCAGTACCTTGTACTATTTTTAATAAATTTTGTGTAACTCAGATTGGGTTAAATTTTGAAGTGAGCCTAACTCTTATACTGCAGTAGCTGTCATAAAGTTTGTGCATAAAAAGGATGAACAGAAACAGAGAAACAAAAAATGAGAAGGAACTAGAGTAGAAATGAGTTGTATAAAAGGGAAATAAGTCATGATAATTAATCAAATGTAGAGCATGTAAAGTTAAATTCCAGAACTGCACTCTTGTTTAAAAATAATGGTTTGAATTGTTTTATATGTGTACACAATCCCCATTATAAAGGCATAAGAATTTCCACCGCACACATTCTCTAATTTTGTGAAGAAAAGTATCGCCCAATAGTATGTCTAGGTGAATATGGCCTTCAAGGCCTTGCTTTTAGACCACTTAGGCAGCCACAATAAAGTTGTGCATCTCATGTAGAAGGCGCTCTTGCTGACAGCACCTACCACCTCGTCCCCGTCAACGAAGAAGAAGTCCCCGAGGGTGGTGCCAACGTCGTCGTGACCGACCAGGAGCCTGACAGTGTTTTAGCTCAAGAAGGCAAGCACCGGAGCATGACCTAACTTTTAATTCGTGTAACTATGTATTTATTTATGCTTGTGCATTTACGTTTTAGGTGTTGTTTGAATACGTTAGTTGCATGATTCTAGTACCTATGACTTGAAATACTAGTATGATAAGATCGATAGAGCAATGCCTTTAGGTCCGTTACAAGTCGAGTGATTTCCTGTCACTCGCGAGACATAGGAGTTGCTTGTCTTTACTTATGTTGGAATCATAAGGATGGACGGGCGGGATGGTATGTGTAGATCTCCCGTCCGTGTATGATAATTGGATTAAGGTCGAAACGTGTGGTTCTGTGTGTCAAGTTTTTGAACGTACCACACGCATGCCGACCTATGGGAATCGGTAAGCCCGGTACCAGATTGAAGCAGTTAGGACCGATAGCCATCTCTCCTTGGAAACATTTTGTTTCCCTTGCCGTACACTTGTGGATATATGCGTGATGCCGTTAGTGAAGCGGTAAACCTTTATCCTAAGGGAGTGGACCCGGCACCGAATTGTGGATAGATGGGAAAGGTTGGGAAATGCTTGTACCTCTTATAGCAAGCATTGTCCGTGTGTGTTGGGTTTCCCCTGCCCAAGTAGCAAAATTCGGTTCGAACTGTCCGCTTCTCGCGGTTAATGAGACTGCTTGACCGCTGTGCTGCATTGAGTAACAAGTAGAACTATGAGGATGATGAACTTGTTGTATGTACTAAATTGTATTGCACCACTTGTATGCTTAGAGAGGATGCTAATCTAGAATGGTTAACACTACTAGAACTTGATGCTAAAATCATGAAAATAAGGACCACTCTTAGTTGCTTTTGGCAAAACAAACCCACTAGCCAAAGGCCTCTCATGTCTAGAAGTTGGTGAAGTAGTTTCACCCGACGGGTAAGCCTTGCTGAGTATTAGTATACTCAGCCTTGCTTGTGGCTATTATTTCAGGTACTGTTATGGATGTGGCAGTCGATTCCATCACTTGGCCTACCCAGGTTCCTCCTGGCTGGCATGTCTAGTGGGTTCCGTCCTCTGCCGAGGATCGGGAGGAGTAGCACCATGGTCGGCTTCATCGTGGTGTTGCTATGTATCGTCGCTAGTTTTAGTTTCCGCTGCAATGAACTCTCGCACTTTGATTTGAAATTCGAACTTGGTTTGTAATAACTTGATGATACTATTATGTAAGTTGAATTTGTGGAATGTTGTAATTTCTGGGACTCACCTTCGTGTGGGCGCGCGTGTTGTTTCGATCGTGAAAGTATGTGGTTAATTGGGTATAATCCGACGGCGCTCCAGCTTATTCCGGATTAAGTGCCTGACTGCTTGATTAGCGGTCCAGGGGTACTTAACTTGGAATAGTTTCGGAGTGGGCCGCCACAGCTGGTATCAGAGCCGAAACATGCGCACCAGAGAGAACAACAAACCCTAAATAAATATTTTGGAATAAAACTTGCCAACTCTTACTTCCGCCGCGCACTTGCGATGGAAGGTTATCCATAGGACCGCTAAGGATGTTATATAAGAGCGTAAAGCCTATGTGGGTTAAGGGATCACAATATGATAGGTGGCTACTTATATATTATACTGACTCCTAGCATATTTCATTCTATCATTTACTTTACGCAATGGTGGGTGCAAGGTACGGCGGTTGCTGTAACGTACCACGGCACTATATGAAAATATAGTGGCGGCACATAGTCAATACGCTGTGATGACGTATGAAACTAGAATAGCATGGTGGGCGCAAGGTACGGCGATTGCTGTAGCGTACCACGGCATGATATGCAAATATGATGGCGGCACAAAGTCAATACGCTATTCCATGAGCGTATGGAATTGTCAATATGTTGCCTTGGTGACATATGAAACATTGCCCGTTCAATGTTGAACGTTCGGGTGCCACCTCTATAGTGGGTGATAATATATGGAAACACTTTCGTGAGTGCTGGCACGAAAGGTTGATTATTTATACTCTGGAATGGAAATTTCTGCAGGTACACTAACCACGATTCCGTAAGACGAACGACTAGAAAAGTTCGGCTAGTTAATATAGGGAGAGACGGATATTGCCTAGCCACCGGCACTAACTTCGTAGGCCAAAGGTTGTTGGCACATGTGTTGGTGAGAACGAATAGGCCGCTCATGCATTGAAATTCACTGAAATATTATTGAACCTAATGCACGACCATCAAACTACCCACCATCAAAATTTGAATAGACAACCGGAAATTGTGCCGAAACTCTGCCGAAAACGGTCTGTTCGCATCATTAATTCGAACCTGAAAACTTTGTCAAACGAAAAAGTGTTCAACATGAAAGTTGTCATAAATGTTATCTAGTTTACGTTGCAGAGATTTCAGCGAATTTGGTTTAGTAGGATGAGAGCTATGCTTAAAACGGTAACCCCCTGTCTGCTGGAAATTTCTGGGAACGTTGAGTTAAAAATTGAATTTTTACATCTTCTTAACGATGGTTTCTGCTCAAACTTTCAACATGAAACTTGTTTGGAATTACGTAAACAAGGTTCTAGCCAAATTTGAGAATTTTTGAGTTTATAGATGTTGAGTTTTACAATTTTTATTACTTTGTCCAGAAACTGTTTTTATTTTCTTGGCGCTAACCGGTTCTCACATTTAACCTTTTTGTTCAGAATGGACGCTCACGCTGACCTTGCCAGCTACCCCAATGACATCTCTTTCTCGGACTGTCTTGGATGGGAAGGTTTTCCCAGCATCCTTTGGTCCGTGTTGCAGGCGCTCGAATACCCAACTCCGCCACAATATGAGAGAACCATCATCCGGGACCGAGGCGTGACTCGTTCCCGAGTGCGTTTGGTGGTGCACCGCCACCCACCGTGTCCCAGCTCTCCCACATGGAGTGTGGAAGTCCATGGGCATCACATGGAGACCACTTGTGAGCTAGCTGCCCTCAATGGGATCAGTTCCTTCTGCGCCCAGAACCAGGACCTCGTGGAGCATTAGCTTCTTGGGCTGTTTCCTCCAGCCCAACCGGACGATGCTCATTGGATGAGGCGCTATCTTAGCTCACCTTTGAGGATGGCGGAGAACCCCATCGCTGCAGCTGCACTCTTGACGAGGTGGATCCGGGCTTATCACCGGCTGCAGGCACTTTTGGGACGGTCACAGAGTGAGGTACTCAACCTTACCATTGATATGTCTGTTCGTGCCCGCGACATTGGGATAGAGAGGACCTCTTTGTCCATAGAGGTGAGCACCAGAGACGCCATGATTTCAGATTTGGAGAGGCAATTGACCGACCTCCACATAGCGCACAAAAATATCCACAACGAGCTTGTCCAAACAAGGGATGAGCTTGAGAACGTGCAGGGTGTCTTGGAGCATGCCAATGCCATGCTAGCCGCCCATGATGCTCAGCACCTTCTTGAGCAGGGTGGAGAGCACGGGGAAGGAGGGGCCCCTGATTCCGACATGGACACCGAGGATGACATGCCACCCCTCCCAGCTCCACCGTCGCCCATGGGCAGCGAGGCTACCGCTAACAACCTAGATGATTTCTAGAAGCTGCAGTAGCGAGATTACTCCTCCGCATAGCCTAAATTTTGGCTTCATGATGTAATAGGCTAGATGGAGTTGAGTTTCCCTCTAATCTTTTGAAACAATGTAATTCAATTGGTGTGGATGTGTGAGCCCCAAAACTTGATGAAGGTTGTAATGGTTGTGCTGAAAACATTCTGCAGCTATCTATGTTTTAATTATTAATGTGTTTTCCACTCACTTCTGGGCTGTGATGTGAACTACAAAGTTGTTTGGAATTTTTCAGATGAAATGCTCACCAAATTTCAACCCCATTGGTTAAGCGAAATAAAAATGGCAACCAAAACACCACAGCTCGGCCTACTGTAAAACAGCAAATACGGAGAGTTAAAAATTGAATTTTTCGGCCTAGTTTCAGCCCGAATTTGGTTCTGAGCCAAACATGAAAGTTGTAGAGTATAAAATTTGCGAGCTACTATCCTAATTGGAGCATCTGACTTGATTTCAACTGGGAGATATAATTTTTCTTCCGAAACTGCCTGCTGATATGTTGTCCTTACGCAGTAAACTTCATTATATTGCCACGTTCTATCTTGTCATTGATTTATGCAAGCTTATGAAATATGGCTAATACAAGTACCTACTACAGATGGCTATCACTCGCAGCGGTCACGATGCTAGCGGCTCCAACGCTAACCAGCAGGGGCTAGAAGGGCAGCAACAGCCACCATCACCTCCGCCACCACAGCAACCTCCGACGTGGCAACAACTATATGCCACTCACACGGTGATTCTCCGCAATCTGCAGCATCAGCAACAAATAATGCAGCAGCAGATGCTGCAGCAAGGAGGTCAACGGGCCCCTCAACCTCAAGTGGCTCGGTACGAGGACTTCTTGGCTACACACCCTCCAGTGTTCTCCAGAGCCGAGGAGCCCTTGGAGGCTGATGCGTGGATTCGAGCCATCGAATCCAGGTTCTCTATTCTGGCCACGCCTTGCACTCCCAACCGCAAGGTGGTCTTCGCGGTGCAGCAGCTCCGCGGCACAGCTCTCCTGTGGTGGGAGAATTACTTGGCCCTGCAGCAGGAGAACCACGTGATTGAGTGGGAAGAGTTCAAATCTGCTTTCAAAGCCCACCACATTCCTGCTGGCTTGGTTGAACGGAAGTTGACTGAGTTTCTGGCACTGACCCTGGGTACCCGCACTGTGCTCCAGTACGCCCAGGCCTTCAATGGTCTGTGCCCATATGCGGGTCATCACGCCGACTCTGATGTGAAGAAAATGGAGAGGTTCCGACGTGGCCTCAACACCAAGCTCAAGGCCCAACTGACCACCACCCGAGTTGCCACATATGGCGAACTTGTGAACATCGCCATTGCCCAGGAAGATGCTAACATGGTGCATAGGGCTGAGAAGAAGAGGAAGGCTCCCGCTGGATCTTCGAGTGCACAGCCATAGAGGTTCCGCCTGGTTCCCCCGGCTGCACCACAGGGGCAGCCAAGGGCACCTCAGGGAGGACGATTGGTTTCTAGGCCACCACAGCAGAGTGCGCCCCGTTTCCCTCCACCGCGGCAGCAGCAATAGGCGCCGAGGCAGAACATGCAGCAGCCGTCTCGTCCTGGAGCTGGCTACCAGTGCTTCAAGTGTGGCAGCAGTAGTCACTTCATCAAGGACTGCCCGCAAAACAAGCCACAGACTCAGCGCCCTGGAAATCAGCAAAACAAGGGCAAGCAGCAGCGTGTGCAAGTCAGGCAAGGAAGGCTTAACTACACCACCTTGGCTGACCTACCTGAGGGAGCACCGGATATGACTGGTACCTTCCCTACCCACAACCAACCTGTTGTGATATTGTTTGATTCCGGGACAACACATAGTTTTATAAGCACAAGATTTCATGCAAAATGTAGGTTAAAATCTTACCATACCAAATCAGCATATGTGATATCAACAGCGGGAGGTAAAATAGCATCCAACCAAGTCACTCGAAAAGTACCAATCAGGCTGGGTAGTAAAGTGTTTCCTACTGATTTAATTCTGCTTGGGATGGAAGGGATTGATATTGTTTTGGGGGCAAATTGGATGACTCAACATAAGGTTGTGCTAGATGTTGCCGAACGAGTTGTGGAAATAAACTCACCTACACATGGCCCTAGTGCACTGTACCTGCCACAACGGAATTGTGCCAATGCTTGTGCTTACACCATGGTAGAAACACAACTAAAGGACATTCCGGTGGTATGTGAGTATGCCGATGTTTTTCCGGATGATTTACCGGGGATGCCGCCGGATAGGGACATTGAATTTGTGATTGAACTCCAACCTGGCACAGCACCTATATCAAAGAGACCTTATAGAATGCCACCTAATGAATTGTCTGAATTAAAAATTCAACTCCAAGAACTGCTAGATAAGGGTTTCATCCGTCCTAGTTTGTCACCTTGGGGTTGCCCAGCTATCTTTGTGAAGAAGAAGGATCATTCTTTGAGGTTGTGTATTGATTACCGGCCTCTCAATGCGGTGACCATCAAGAATAAGTATCCACTTCCCTGCATTGATGTCCTTTTTGATCAACTAGCTGGCGCCAGAGTGTTCTCCAAGATTGATCTTCGCTCTGGCTATCACCAATAAAAATTCGACCTTGTGACATTCCTAAGACTGCCTTTTCTACCCGCTACGGACTTTATGAATTCTTGGTCATGTCCTTTGGGCTCACAAACGCCCCTGCCTACTTCATGTATCTCATGAATTCGGTTTTCATATCCGAGCTGGACAAGTTCGTGGTGGTTTTCATTGATGACATTCTCATATATTCCAAGAATGAGGAAGAGCATGCCGAGCACCTTCGCATTGTTCTTCAAAGATTGAGAGACCATCAACTCTACGCCAAGTTCTCAAAATGTGAATTCTGGCTAGAAAGTGTGAAATTCTTAGGTCACACGGTTTCCAAGGATGGTATATCCGTGGATCCAACCAAGGTGCAAGAGGTGATGGATTGGCAACCACCTACCTCTGTCCATGAAATTCGGAGTTTTCTGGGTCTACCTGGTTACTATCGCCGCTTCATTCCGGACTTCTCTCGGATTGCTAAACCCATGACCGAACTCTTAAAGAAGGGAGTCAAATTTGAGTGGAGTGACAAATGCGAAGAAGCTTTCCACACTTTGAGAAAACATTTAACTTCAGCCCTAGTTTTAGCTCAACCCGACAGCACCAAGCCCTATGATATCTATTGCGATGCTTCAGGCACCGGACTTGGCTGTGTTCTTATGCAAAAGAACCGAGTCATTGCTTATGCTTCCCGAGCACTCCGACCGCATGAGCAAAATTACCCTACGCATGATCTTGAGTTAGCAGCGGTTATTCATGCTCTCAAGATATGGAGACACTACCTGATGGGTGTTCCATGTAACATATACACCGATCACAAAAGCCTCAAATACGTCTTCACTCAGGCACATTTGAATATGAGGCAGCGAAGATGGTTGGAGTTAGCAAAGGACTATGATCTTAGTGTGCATTATCACCCAGGGAAGGCTAATGTGGTTGCGGATGCACTAAGCCGCAAGGCTCGCTGTCACTGCCTATCCGTGGAGTCCTACGCTGACACCTTGTGCCATGAACTGGCAAAGCTCAACTTGGAGATTGTTCCTCACGGGTACTTCAACCATATCTCTGTTGAACCAAGTTTGCACGATCAGATTGTTAAGGCCCAATTAAATGATGCAAAGATTAAAATCCTCAAGAGAAAATTGGCAAAAGAGAAGGTAAAGGAAAAATATAAATGTTTCCGGCTAGATGGGCAGGGAGTGATGTGGTTTGGACATCGGATAGTGGTGCCCAAGAACACTGAACTCCGAAGGAAAATTATGGATGAAGCTCATCTCTCCAAATTTTCAATCCATCCCGGTAGCACCAAAATATACCAAGATCTGAAACAAAACTTTTGGTGGACTAGGATGAAGCGGGAGATTGCCACGTATGTGTCGGAATGTGACACGTGTCAGCGAGTAAAGGCTAGCCACTTGAAGGTAGCAGGCACTCTTCAACCTCTACCTATTCCCTCATGGAAGTGAGAAGATATAAGCATGGACTTCATTGTTGGACTTCCCAGAACCCCGCAAGGGCATGACTCCATATGGGTAATTGTGGGACCGCCTCACCAAGACCGCACATTTTATTCTGGTTAATACCGCTTATGCCGCTAGGAGGTATGCTGAAATCTATTTGGAACGAATCGTTTGTCTACATGGGGTACCCAAGATGATAATTTCAGATCGTGGTACTCAATTTGTGGCACGCTTTTGGGAACAATTACAATTGTCCCTAGGCACAAAACTGATCCGTAGTTCAGCATATCACCCTCAAACCGATGGGCAGACGGAAAGGGTAAATCAAATACTTGAAGACATGCTTCGAGCTTGTGTTATCCACTATGGGAAGAATTGGGAGAAATGCTTATCTCTGGCTGAATTCTCCTATAACAACAGCTACCAAGCAAGTCTTAAAATGGCACCTTTCGAAGCCTTGTATGGTAGAAGATGTCGGACACCGTTGTGTTGGTCCCAGGCAGGCGAGAGGTACACATACGGCCCTGACCTTGTGAAGGAAGCGGAAGAAAAGGTTAGGATCATCCGTGAAAATTTGAGAACTGCATAATCACGGCAAAAGAGTTACTTTGATACAAAACGGAAGCCCCTTCAGTTCGAAGCCGGTGATCATGTGTATCTCAAGGTCTCCCCGACCAAGGGTGTGCAAAGGTTTGGATTAAAAGGAAAACTTACACCTCACTACATTGGCCCATATGAAATCACTCAACAATGTGGACCGGTAGCGTAACGTGTGAAGCTTCCTGAGAAGCTCTCCGCCGTGCACAATGTATTCCATGTCTCCCAACTCAAGAAATGTCTTCGTGTTTCGACCAAGGTTGTTGAGCAAGAAGAACTCTCGGTTGAACTGGATCTTTCTTATGATGAGCATCCCATCAAGATCCTCGATGAGAAGGAGAGAAAGATGCGAAGAAGAGAAGTTAAAATGTATAAAATTCAGTGGAGTCATCACTCCGAGGACGAAGCCACATGGAAAACCGAAGACTATCTTCCGAAGAACTTCCCCGACATCCTTCCTAAGACCAAGGTACCTTTTTCCTACCATGTCCTTAAGCAATGTCGAATCTCGGGGCGAGATTCCTTTTAAGGAGGGTAGGCTGTGACATCCCTAATGTTAGTACTCTAAAAACACAAGCAAACCATAACTAAAGGGGTAACAATCGTGTTAGTACGCAAAAATATGATAAAAAATTCAGATTAAATTCAAAACAAATGCCTTTTTGACACCCAACTGAAATCTCAAGAATTTTGTACTAAACATGAAAACATCCAAAAATAAAAGTTGTTTGTCATCACAAATAAAGCCTAGTCACTGTTGGGAACTTTTTTGAATTTTGCAGTTAAGCCCCTCAAAAACTCAAAAAACAGTGCTGAACGCCTGTTTGAAAATGGACTGTTTGAGCTTGAAAAATTTAAAATTTCTGGTTCGCACGAAAAAGAAAGTTGTGTCCCACATCTCAGGCTCCATCTTTTATTTTTGCAGATTTGATGTTCAGTTCAAATTTTTGGAGAAAATTCATAAAAACCAAAGGAGCTCCACGGGTGCCTGCCAGCTCGCCCTGGCACGCCCTGCTCCGGCCGGAGTCCGGCCGCCACGTGGCCGGCGAGCGGCGGAGGCCTTGCTAGACCGGCCAAACCGCAGCGGCACCTAGCTTTTGTCCTCGCGCGGGCGTCGGGTTTGCCGTTCCATCACTTCGCGCGCGACAGCACGCTGGTAGCCTCGCGCCACGCGGAGCGCCATGATGGTGAGCGGAGCTCGGCCACTGGCCGCGGCCGCGCGCGCCACGCAGCGCCGTCCCGCGGTCGGGATTCTCGCTCGCAACACACCAAAGCTTCTGCGGCGTATCTCCTCTCGCCAACGCCACGATCTGCGGCGCCGAACCGCTTCGCGCGCACTGCCCAAGCTCGCAGGCGCACTCATGGCGGCCTGCGTGCCCGAGCCGTGCACGCGAGCGACCCCGGGCAGCTCAGCCCACTTTCGTGTGCTCCACAACTTCACCGAGCCGCCTTGCACCTTTCCCTCAGCCCGTGCACTGCCATTTCTCCTCCTCCGTGCTCGCGCACTTCGTCTTCAACCTCCAGCCCCGAGAACGGAGCTCGAGCGCCGGAGCAAATTCGCCCTCGTCCCTCCACCATTCCCAAATTCCTCGCACACAGAGCTAGACCACTTCCTTAGCTTCCATTTCCCCCACTTCTCTCGAGCTTCCCTCAACTCTCCAGCGAGAAATCGGGATTTCCCCCAAATCCCCAATTCCGGCCGCCGGAGCACCCCCACCTCGAGCGACCCCTTCGAGCCATCCCCAAGGCCAACCAAGCATCCCAACAGCTCCGCCAAGTCCCACTGGTGCTCACGAACCCCTCCAACCCCGGTGAAAGCCACCGACCTCGCCGGAGTTGAAGCCGCGGCGGCCGCACCGCCACTGCTCCATCGCCGGCGACCTCCAAGCCTCCTCCGGCCTCCCAACCGCCACCATTCGACTCGTGGTGAGCTGCTCGTTCTTTTCCCCCACCTCTCCGACCTTCTCCCACCGTCGTTTGGCCGGCGCAACGTCGTCGACGAGCCAAGGGCGTATTTTCATCTTCTTCCTTTTCGCAGGGTTCCCTGTGAAAGAAGTCAGGGACCTGTTCGGCGAGGTTTTCAAAAGTTTCAAGGGTCGCGGCGTAAAAAGATTTTTAAGGTTTAGTTCATTTTCTCAAAATCTTGTAAAATCCACTAAAAATCGTAAAAAAATCAGAAAAATACAAAAAAATATTCCCTGGACTCGTGAGGTTGTCAACTCCAATCTCATGTTAGCATGTATACACTTTTGGTGAACAGTTTTTGAATTAAAATTCAAACTCAGTTTTTAGAATCTTGTGAGACATAGGAGTTGCTTATCTTTACTATGTTGGAATCATAAGGATGGACGGGCGGGATGGTATGTGTAGATCTCCCGTCCGTGTATGATAATTGGATTAAGGTCGAAACGTGTGGTTCTGTGTGTCAAGTTTTTGAACGTACCACACGCATGCCGACCTATGGGAATCGGTAAGCCCGGTACCAGATTGAAGCAGCTAGGACCGATAGCCATCTCTCCTTGGAAACATTTTGTTTCCCTTGTCGTACACTTGTGGATATATGCGTGATGCCGTGAGTGAAGCGGTAAATCTTTATCCTAAGGGAGTGGACCCGGCGCCGAATTGTGGATAGATGGGAAAGGTTGGGAAATGCTTGTACCTTTTATAGCAAGCATTGTCCTTGTGTGTTGGGTTTCCCCTGGCCAGGTAGCAAAATTCGGTTCGAACTGTCCGCTTCTCGCGGTTAATGAGACTGCTTGACCGCTGTGTTGCATTGAGTAACAAGTGGAACTATGAGGATGATGAACTTGTTGTATGTACTAAATTGTATTGCACCACTTGTATGCTTAGAGAGGATGCTAATCTAGAATGGTTAACACTACTAGAATTGATGCTAAAATCATGAAAATAAGGATCCACTCTTAGTTGCTTTTGGCAAAACAAACCCACTAGCCAAAAGCCTCTCATGTCTAGAAGTCGGTGAAGTAGTTTCACCCGACGGGTAAGCCTTGCTGAGTATTAGTATACTCAGCATTGCTTGTGGCTATTATTTCAGGTACTGTTATGGATGTGGCAGTCGATTCCATCACTTGGCCTACCCAGGTTCCTCCTGGCTGGCATGTCTAGTGGGTTCCGTCCTCTGCCGAGGATCGGGAGGAGTAGCACCATGGTCGGCTTCATCGTGGTGTTGCTATGTATCGTCGCTAGTTTTAGTTTCCGCTGCAATGAACTCTCGCACTTTGATTTGAAATTCGAACTTGGTTTGTAATAACTTGATGATACTATTATGTAAGTTGAATTTGTGGAATGTTGTAATTTCTGGGACTCACCTTCGTGTGGGCGCGCGTGTTGTTTCGATCGTGAAAGTATGTGGTTAATCGGGTATAATCCGACGGCGCTCCAGCTTATTCCGGATTAAGTGCCTGACTGCTTGATTAGCGGTTCAGGGGTACTTAACTTGGAATAGTTTCGGAGTGGGCCGCCATAGACAGCTACTGGAGTATAAGAGTTAAGCTCACCCCAAAATTAATCTAAAATCAATATGTACAGAATTTATTAAAAATGGTTCAAGTCACTACCCCTAGATTCAAGATTAATTCATATAAAATAAAAAATACATCCAAAACAGAAGATATTGATACGAGAGCTAGGCATGCTAAAAAGGAGTACTTTGGCCAAGTGGTAGGTAAAAATACCACATGAACAGTCCTAAATAAATACCAATCCGAAAGCATACATCAAGTTTAGCATTTTTCTAGCATGTGTTAACAATTTTATAGGCCTCAGGTGGAAGTTCGTGATTTTTCACTGCAGAAAATATTTTTAATAAATCTAGAACTGAGCTAGAGCAGAAATCACTAGACAATTGATAACAGAGGCTATAGAGCATATTTTTAGGTCTCCTTTGGACATAGTGCTAAAACAGGCTACAAAAACAACATATCCAAAATTTAGCTACAGAGGAGTTCAGGATTTCAGATTGCGCACAAATCACTTAAAACTGAGTTTGAATTTTAATTCAAAAACTACTAATCAAAAGCATATACATGTAAACATGAGATTGGAGTTTATAACCTCATGAGTCCAGGGAGTATTTGTATGTATTTTTCTGATTTTTCTATGATTTTTAACGGATTTAGAGCATCTCAGAAATTTGAACTAGATCTAAAGAATCTTTTTGCTCCCGGAACCCTAGATCTTTTAAAACCTTACGAAAGGGTCCTTAAAATTTGCATGCAGGCCCCTAGAACTAAAATGGGGAACACAAACCAGTCCAGGCTCGTCGGGGGACCGGATTCCGGCAAGGAAACGGTGGGGGAAACCGGGAAACTAGGCGGGGAGTGACGAGGGGCTCACCTCGCGTCGATAGGAGGCGAAATCGAGGCCGGTGGTGGAACTGCGCAATTTGAAAAGAATTTTTAATGCTTAAACATCAGGGATGTCACAAACTACGCCCCTTAAAAAGGATCTCGTCCTGAGATTCGATTGTGCTTGAGGACGGTGTGGAAAAAGGTACCTTGGTTTTAGAGAGGAAGCCGGGGAAGTTCTTATTAAGATATTCTTCAGTTTCCCATGTTGCTTCTTCTTCTGTATGATGACTCCACTGAATTTTGTTCATTTTAACTTCTTTTTTTTGGGTTTTTCTTTCTTTCTCATCGAGAATCTTGATAGGATGCTCATCATAGGAAAGATCCGGTTCAACTGATAGTTCCTCTTGCTCAACAACCTCGGTCGGAACACGAATACACTTCTTAAATTGAGAGGCATGGAAAACATTGTGCACAACTAAGAGCTTGGTGGGAAGCTGCACACGATACGCAACCGGTCCACATTGTTGAGTGATTTCATATGAACCAATATAGTGAGGTGCAAGTTTTCCTTTTAGCCCAAATCTTTGCACACCTTTGGTTGGGGAGACCTTGAGATACACATGATCGCCGCCTTCAAACTGAAGGGGCTTCTGTCTTTGATCAAAGTAACTCTTTTGTCGAGACTGTGTGGTCTTTAGGTTTTCACAGATGATTCTAACCTTTTTCTCCGCTTCCTTTACAAGGTCAGGGCCGTATGTGTAGCGCTCACCCGCCTGAGACCAACACAACGACGTCCGACACCTTCTACCAAACAAGGCTTCGAAAGGTGCCATTTCTAAACTTGCTTGGTAGCTGTTGTTATAAGAGAATTCAGCCAGAGATAAACATTTCTCCCAAACCTTCCCATAATGGATGACACAAGCTCGAAGCATATCCTCTAGGACTTGATTTACCCTTTCCGTCTGCCCATCGGTTTGAGGGTGGTATGCTGAACTACAGATTAGTTTCGTGCCTAGGGATAGTTGCAATTGCTTCCAAAATTGTGCCATAAATTGAGTACCACGATCTGAAATTATTTTTTTGGGTACCCCATGTAAACAAACGATCAGTTCCAAATAGATTTCAGCATACTTCATAGCGGTATAGGCTGCCCTGACCAGAATGAAGTGCGTGGTCTTGGTAAGCCTGTCAACAATGACCCAAATGGAATCATGCCCTTGAGGTGTTTTGGGAAGTCCAACAATGAAATCCATGCTTATATCCTCCCACTTCCATGAGGTTATAGGTAGAGGTTGAAGAGTACCAGCTACCTTCAAGTGACTAGCTTTTACTCATTGACAAGTGTCACATTCAGACACATACTTGGCAATTTCTCTCTTCCTTCTCGTCCACCAAAAATTTTGTTTAAGATCTTGGTACATTTTAGTGCTACCAGGATGGATAGCAAATTTGGAAAGATGAGCTTTATCCATAATTTTCCTTCGGAGTTTGGTGTTCTTGGCACCACTATCCAATGTCCAGACCACATCACTCCTTGCCCATCCAGCCAAAAACACTTATATTTTGCTTTATCCTTTGCTAGATTCTCTTTAGGATTTTAACGCTTGCATCATTTAGTTGGGTCACGACAATCTAGTCGTGCAATGTTGGTTCGACAGAGATATGATTGAAGTAGCCATGGGGAACAATCTCCAACTTGAGTGTAACACCCCTGGTGTTTAAAGCGTATAAGTAAGAGTGATTAAACAAACTAAGGAACTATAAACCCTGAAACTAAATCACTAGTAGGAATGAGAATTATACATGAGGATTGTTAAGTTTGTACTCGTGCTTTGGTTCTTGAAATTGAACCCAACAAAAACTTTTCTAGTACAAATCTAAACATCTTCTCTTACAAGTTGCACGACAAAACTCTAAATACATACTCTCGAGACGACGCATAAAAATTTCCTAAAAAGAAATCAGGATTGAACGGCAAATTAAGTAATGCTTCTATGCCCCTAAAGGTCTTAAAGGACTAATGGCTCATGTGAAGTCAACACATGAAATAATTCCAACTAACGATATTAATGACCTTCAGAAGGCAAGGTTCTAATTTAAAAATTTTAAATAAGAGTTGTGCACATCACAAACGTCTGATCAATATGAAAGGGTTGGGAAAGTATGTTCTAATTATAAAACCAAACCACTTTCTCAAATGAAAGTTGTGTATCTAAAAATGTCATTTGCAACCTTGGTGAGTTATGTATAACTCAGATGCTTAATCTACCAAACATAGGAAATCAAGTTTGAAAGACCAACTTAAACATGGGATGAAAAACACACGGTCACACACCCTTTTTAAAGGAGCTCACCTTGGGCTATAAATAGAATAATATTTAGAGTGCTCCTGATGTTCTTTAGTAAAATAATTGTTAATGATTTAATGTTAGGGTTAAACACTTGGACTAATAAAGCTTGTAGATCTAATCATGGCCTACATGTGGCAATCTTGAGGTTTTAATAATAAAATGAGATTTTGTTCACAATATGAGCTTTCATAAAATACAAAGGATGTAAATTAATTAATATTTAATATATGTCAAGTTGTTAACGACATAATTAAAAGTTGAGCATATAAAATAAATAAGCTTTTAACCTCCATGTATGTGTCCATGTTTTAACTTTAAGTTAAAATAAGATTTTTACTCTCAAAATAAAAGGAGGTAGGACTTTAAATTGAAAACTCTCTTTGAGCATTATACCTCTGATGTTTAGTGACACTATTGAAGGGTCTAAGAAAGGAGGGAGAGGCAAAACAATGGGGTTAGAATTCAGAAATTGACCAAAAATTCAGACTGAAATTCAAAAACAAAGGTCTGGTGACACCCAACAAAGGTCTGGTGCGATCTCCACTTCATCACGCGATGATCTTTGACGCCCAACCGCGCGTGTGCGCTCTGTTCGAGATCGCCGCGCCATCAATGACGACCGCGACAGCCACCCACGCGCTCGCACGCTCCCGAGGCCGCACTGTGCCACTCTCGCGTGCCCAAGCACTCCACCACGCACTCCCACCCCTCCTCTCACTCGCTCACTTGGCCATTTCCACTTCCCCGCGCTCGCTCGGTCTTCTTCTTCCTCGCGCCGCGCGAACCGAGCCGAGCTTCTCCGAGAAATTCGCCTCCCACACTCCACCATTCCCAAATTCGTCGCGCACGAAGCTAGACCTCTAACCTAGCTCCATTTCCCCCACTTTCCCCAAGCTATTGTCCCTTCTCCGGCGAGAATTCGTGATTTCCCCCAAATCGCGATTTTCGGCCGCCGGAGCACCCGCACGTCGAGCCCCTACTCCGAGCCGTCCCCGAGGTCAACCGAGCACGCCATTGGCTTCCTCGAGCTCCACTGGTGCTCTAGGACCCCTCGAACCTCGGCGAACGACCCCGAGCTCACCGGCGTAGAAGCCGCAGCGGCTGCGCCGCCACCACCTCGTCGCCGGCGCAACTCCGACCATCCCCGGCCTCCAAACCGTCCCCAAATGACTCGTGGTGAGCCCAGGATCCTTTTCCCCCACTTCCCCGTGCCTAGTTCGCCGCCGTTTGGCCGGCGCAACTCCGGCGAGAGCCGAGGGCCTTTCTTCATCGTCTTCGTTTGTCTAGGGGTCTCTGTGCAAAAGTCCAGGGACTTGTTCGTGAAGTTTTGAAAGATCTAGGGTTCCCTGCGAAAATAGATTCTTAAACCTAGATTTGATTTTCCCGAATCTTGTGAAATCCATTAAAAATCGTACAAAAATCAGAAAAATGCACAAAAATACTCCCTGGATTCGTGAGAGTCTAAACTACAATCTCTATTAGACATGTTTATACTTTTGATGAACTGTTTTTGAGTTAAAATTCAAACTATGAAAATGGAAAGTAGTGCATCATTTCAAATCCAGAGCTCCGCTAAGGTTGAGCTTTGGATATGTTGTGTGTAGTGACTTTGGACAGCTTGTGTCCAAAGGGGACCTAAAAATATGAACTGTAGCTCCAGTTATAAATTAAAATGTGTTTTCTGTCTTTTTGCAGTGCAGAAATCTTTAAAAATAATCTGTGCAGTGAAAAATCACCATTTTGCTCCAGAGGACTAAAAACTTGTTAGCACACCTGTGAAAAATGAAAAACTTAATTTTTGCTCTGTTTAGGATAGCAAATAAATAAATATTTGTTTTTGGTTAGAAATTTATTGAGGACTACCCAAGGGTTATTTTGAGCCACCACTTGTCCAGAGCCCTCCTCATGCTTATGACTAGCTTTGGTAGGAAAATCTCCTGAACTACATGAATTTTCGATTTTATAGGATTTAAATTCGATTCTGCTAGCAGCTGTTTGATATATTTTTAATAAATTATGTGTAGCTCAGAATTAGCTAAATTTTGGAGTGAGCTTAGCTCTTATCCTCCAGTAGCTGCCATAAAGTTTATAGCTAAAAATAATGAACAGAAATGGAGAAACAAAAATGAGAAGGAATCTAGGTGAATATGGCCTTCAAGGCCTTAGTCTTAGAATATATAGGCAGCCGCCTTAAAACTATGCATCTCATGTAGAAGGCGCCATCCCGGACGGCAACTACCACCTCATTCCCGCAGACGAGGGAGAAGTCCCGGAGGAAGGTGCCGGTGCAGGATCGACCAACCCGGAGGCTAACCCCCAGTTCGAGCAAGAAGGCAAGCCCCGGAGCATAACCTAACTTTACCAAATTATGCACTTTGAATTCTCTATGTTTGTGCATTTATGTTCAAGGAGTTGATTGAATACCTTAGCTGCACATTTCCTAGTACCTATGACTTGCACTACTAGTATGAAAGGATCGATAGGGCATTGCTTTAGGTCCGTTACAAGTCGAGTGATTTCCTGTCACTCGCGAGACATAGGAATTGCTTGTCTTTACTTATGTTGGAATCATAAGGATTGACGGGCGGGATGATAGATGTAGATCTCCCGTCCGTGTATGATAATTGATTTAAGGTCGAAATGTGTGGTTGAGTGTGTCAAGTTTTTGAACGTACCACATGCATGCCGATGTATGGGGATCGGTAAGCCCGGTACCAGATTGAAGCAGCTAGGGCCGATAGCCATCTCTCCTTGGAAACTTTGTTTTCCCCTGCCGTACACTTGTGGATATATGCGTGAGACTGTGAGTGAAGCAGTAAACCTTTATCCTAAGGAAATGGACCCGGTTCCGAATTGTGGATCGATGGGAAAGGTTGGGAAATGCTTGTGCCTTTTATAGCAAGCAGAGTATCCGTGTGTGTTGGGTTTCCTCTGGCCAGGTAGCAAAATTCGGTTCGAACTGTCCGCTTCTCGCGGTTAATGAGACTGCTTGACCGCCCTGCTACATTGAGTAACAAGTGGAACTTTGAGATTGATAAGCTTGTTGTATGAATTAAATTGTATTGCACCACTTGTATGCTTAGGAGGGATGCTAATCTAGAATGGTTAAATTTACTAGAATATGATGCTAAAACTTGAAAGCAAGGACCTATTTTAGTTGCTTTTTGGCAAACAAACCCACTAGCCAAAAGCCTCTCATGTCTAGATGTCGGTGATGTAGTTTTCACCCGACGGGTAAGCCTTGCTGAGTATTAGTATACTCAGCCTTGCTTGTGGCAATGATTTACAGGTACACCTTTGGATGTCGATGCTTTGTCTTGGCCTACCCAGGTTCCACCTGGCTGGCACATCGAATGGGTTCCGTCCTCTGCCGAGGATCGGGAGGAGTAGCATCATGGCAGGCTTCAGCACGGTGTTATTGTATCGTCGTTAGATTATCTTCCGCTGCAATGAACTATTTTATTTCCGCTGCAAGACTTTGATACTCTGATTTCATTTCAAACTTGGTTTGTAATAACTTGGAGATACTATTTGTGTAAGTTAATTTGTGGAATGTTGTAATCTCTGGAACTCACCTTCGTGTGGGCGTGCTGTTGTTTCGATCGAGAAAAGAACGTGGTTAATCGGGTTTAATCCGACGGCGCTCCACCTTATTCCGGATTAAGTGCCTGACTACTCGGTTAGTGGTCCCGGGGTACTTAACTTGGAATAATTTCGGAGTGGTCCGCCACATTGAGCTTCGCCATTTCACGTCATAAGGTGTCGGCATAGGACTCCACGGAAAGGCAGTGACAATGAGCCTTGCGGCTTAAAGCATCCGCAACCATATTGGCCTTCCCGGGGTGATAATGCACATCAAGATCATAGTCCTTAGACAACTCTAACCACCTTCGTTGCCTCATGTTCAAATGTGCTTGAGTGAAGATGTATTTGAGGCTTTTGTGAACGGTGTATATATTGCATGGAACACCCATTAGGTAGCGCCTCCAAATCTTGAGAGCATGAATAACCGCTGCCAACTCAAGATCATGAGTAGGGTAATTCTGCTCATGCGGTCGGAGTGCACAAGAAGCATAAGCAATGACCCGATTCTCTTGCATAAGAACACAACCAAGTCCGGTGCCGGAAGCATCACAATAGACATCATAGGGCTTGGTGTTGTTGGGCTGAGCTAGGACTGGGGCAAGAGTTAAATGTTTTCTCAACGTGTGGAAAGTTTCTTCACATTTATCACTCCACTAAAATTTGACTCTTTTCTTTAAGAGTTCGGTCATAGGTTTAGCAATCTGAGAGAAATCCAGAATGAAACGGTGATAATAACTGGCTAGACCCAGAAAACTCCGAATCTCATGGACAGAGGTAGGAGGCTTCCAATCCATCACCTCTTGTACCATGGTTGGATCCATAGGATATACCATTCTTGGTAACCGTATGACCCAAGAATTTCACACTCTCTAGCCAGAATTCACATTTGGAGAACTTGGCGTAGAGTTGATGATCTCTCAGCCGCTGAAGAACAATGCGAAGATGTTCAGCGTGCTCTTCCTCATTCTTTGAGTATATGAGACTATCATCAATGAAAACCACCACAAACTTGTCAAGCTCGGACATGAAAACCGAATTCATGAGATACATGAAGTAGGCTGGAGCATTGGTGAGCCCAAATGACATGACCAAGTATTCATAAAGTCCGTAGCGGGTAGAAAATGCAGTCTTGGGAATGTCACAAGGACGAATTTTTATTTGGTGATAGCCAGAGCGAAGATCAATTTAGAAAACACTCTAGCGCCATCTAGTTGATAAAAAAAGGACATGAATGCGGAGAAGTGGATACTTGTTTCTTATGGTCACCGTATTAAGAGGCCGGTAGTCAATACACAACCTCAGAGAGTGGTCCTTCTTCTTCACAAAAATAGCCGGACAACCCCATGGTCAAACACTGGGACGGATAAAACCCTTGTCTAGCAATTCTTGAAGTTGAATCTTTAATTCAGCCAACTCATTGGGTGGCATTCTATAGGGTCTCTTTGATATAGGTGCCGTGTCAGGTTGTAGTTCAATCACGAATTCAATGTCCCTATCCAGCGGCATCCCAGGTAAGTCATCCGGCAAAACATCAGAATACTCACATACCACCGGAATACTTTCTAGTGGTGTTTCTACCATTGGAAAAGCACAAGCATTGGTGCATATCCGGTGTGGCAAAAGGAGTACTTTGGCCAAGTGGTAGGTAAAAATACCACATGAATAGTCCTAAATAAATACCAATCTGAAAGCATACATCTATTTATTTGATAGCCTAAACAGAGTCAAACATTAAGTTTAGCATTTTTCTAGCATGTGTTAACAAGTTCCTAGGCCTCTGGTGGAAATTTGTGATTTTTGACTACAGGAAGTATTTTTAATAAATCTAGAACTGAGCAAGAGCAGAAATAACTAAACAATTCATAACAGAGGCTACAGAGCATATTTCTAGGTCTCCTTTGGATACAGTGCTAAAATAGGCTACAAAACAACATATCCAAAATTTAGCTACAGAGGAGTTCAGGATTTCAAATTGCGCACAAATCACTTAAAACTAAGTTTGAATTTTAATTCAAAAACTATTAATCAAAAGCATATACATGCAAACATGAGATTGGAGTTTACAGCCTCTCGAGTCCAGGGAGTATTTGTATGTATTTTTCTGATTTTTCTACGATTTTTAACGGATTTTAGAACATCTCAGAAATTTGAACTAGATCTAAAGAATCTTTTTGCGCCGGGAACCCTAGATCTTTTAAAAACTTACGAAAGGTCCCTAAAATTTGCACGCAGGTGTGGCGGACCACTCCGAAATTATTCCAAGTTAATTACCCCTGGACCGCTAATCAAGCCGTCAGGCACTTAATCCGGAATAAGCTGGAGCGCCGTCGGATTAAACCCGATTAACCACGTACTTTCTCGATCGAAACAGCACGCGCGCCCACACGAAGGTGAGTTCCAGAAATTACAACATTCCACAAATTCATCATACATAAATAGTATCATAAAGTTATTACAAACCAAGTTTAAATTTCAAATCAGAGTATAAAAGTTCATTGCAGGGGAACATTAAGTTCATTGCAGCGGAATATTAAATCTAGCGACGATACATAATAACACCACGATGAAGCCTGCCATGGTGCTACTCCTCCCGATCCTCGGCAGAGGACGGAACCCACTCGACGTGCCATCCAGGGGGAACCTGGGTAGGCCAAGTGATGGCATCAACTGCCACATCCATCACAGTACCTGAAATAATAGCCACAAGCAAGGCTGAGTATACTAATACTCAGCAAGGCTTACCCGTCGGGTGAAAACTACATCACCGACTTCTAGACATGAGAGGCTTTTGGCTGGTGGGTTTGTTTGCCAAAAAGCAACTAAGAGTGGATCCTTACTTTCATGATTTTAGCATCATATTCTAGTAGTATTAACCATTCTAGATTAGCATCCTCTCTAAGCATACAAGTGGTGCACTACAACTTAATTCATACAACAAGTTCATCATCCTCATAGTTCCACTTGTTACTCAATGCAGCACATCGATCAAGCAGTCTCATTAACCGCGAGAAGCGGACAGTTCAAACCGAATTTTGCTACCTGGCCAGGGGAAACCCAATACACACGGATAATGCATGCTATAAAAGGTACAAACACTTCCCAACCTTTCCCATCGATCCACAATTCGGAATCGGGTCCACTTCCTTAGGATAAAGGTTTACTGTTTCACTCACAGCATCACACGTATACCACATGTGTACGGCAAGGGAAATGAAAGTTTCCAAGGAGAGATGGCTATCGGCCCTAGCTGCTTCAATCTGGTACCGGGCTTACCGATTCCCATATATTGGCATGCATGTGGTACGTTCAAAAACTTGACACACAGAACCACACGTTTCGACCTTAAATCCATTATCATACACGGACGGGAGATCTACACATACCATCCCACCCGTCCATCCTTATGATTCCAACATAAGTAAAGACAAGCAACTCCTATGTCTCGTGAGTGACAGGAAATCACTCGACTTGTAACGGACCTATAGCATTGCACTATCGACCTTATCATACTAATGTTGCAAGACATAGGTACTAGAATTGTGCAACTAAGGTATTCAATCAACTCCTTGAAATGTAAATGCACAAGCATAGATAATTCATAGTTGCACAAACTTTAAAAGTTAGGTTATGCTCCGGGGCTTGCCTTCTTGCGCTAGCTGATTGTTAGACTCTGGGTCGACTGCTACTTCGTTGGCGCCGCTCTCGGAAATTCCTTCTTCATCGGGGGGGACGAGGTGATAGATGCCGTCCGCAAGAGCGCCTTCTACATGAGATGCATAACTTTATAGTGGCTGCCTAATTGATCTAAAACCAAGGCCTTGAAGGCCATATTCACCTAGACATGCTAGTGTACCACTTTCTACTTCACAAAAATTAGAGGAGGGTGTGGAATTTTATCGTATCTGTGATGGTGATCGTGTACACAAATAAAATAATCCAATTTATTATTTTGAAACTAAGGTGCTGTTCTGGAATTAAATTTCACATGCTCCATATTTAATTATTTAATCAAAGTGATCTATTTCTTTATAAGTTAAACAAGGCGTGTGGTGCCAAGCTTATGCTTTCAAGAAAAGAACTCGGCTGGTTATCGCGGACCGAGTTCTTCTCGACAAAAAGAACCCTGCTGGTTGCCGTTGTCTGGGTTCTTGTCGAAAAAGAACCCTGCTCGGACAGGAAAAGAACCCTGGGGACATCTCCTACGAGTCACAGGGTTGATTCTTCAAAGAACCCTGTGGGTCTCAAACAACCCATTCCTACTCTAGTTCCTTCTCATTTTTGTTTCTCTGTTTCTGTTCACCCTTTTTATTCACAAACTTTATGACAGCTACTGGAGTATAAGAGTTAGGCTCACTCCATAATTTAGCTAAAACTGAGCTACACAGAATTTATTAAAAATGGAACCATTTGCTGTCCCAGAAAACAGAATTAATTCATATAAAATTGAAATTACTTCCAAATCAGGTAATTTATCTACCAGAGCTAGTCATGTGTATAAGAAGGGCTCTGGCCAAGTGGTGGCTCAAAATAACCCTTGGACAGTCCTTAACAATTTTCTATCCGAAAACACACATCCATTTATTTGCCAGTCTAAACAGGGTCCAAAATTAAGTTTAGCAATTTTAACAGATGTACTAACAAGTTCTTAGGCCTCTCGAGAAAGATGGTGATTTTTAGCTGCATGGATTATTTTTAATAATTTCAGGACTACAACAAGACAAGAATCACAAATTAATTCATAACTGAAGCTACAGTCCATATTTTTAGGTCTCCTTCGGACACAAGGTGTCCAGTGTCACTACAAACATCATATGCAAAGCTCAGCCCTAGAGGAGCTCAGGATTTGAAATGGTGCACAAGTTTCTAAATTCACAATTTGAATTTTAATTTAAAAACGGTTTATCAAAAGTATATACATGCTAACATGAGATTGGAGTTTACAATCTCATGAGTCCAGCGAGTATTTTTGTGGATTTTTCTGATTTGTCTACGATTTTAGCCGGATTTTACAAGTTTGCAGCTTTTAGCCCTAGATCTGAAATTCGGCTATTACATGTAGGTCCTCAGTTTTTGCATTGGGGACCCTAAAAAGAATTCACGATTCGCAATCGGGTCCTTGGGCGGAACTGAGAGCACGGCGGGCTCGATTCCCGCGAGGGGAGGCCGGGATTGGCCGGGGTGAGGGCACGGGAGCGACGAGGGACTTACCAGAGACCGGTTTTGTGCATGAGGAGTGGTCGGTGGTGATCCGCAGGTGGCCGCCGGCGTAGCAGTGGTGGTGAGGCCGCCTCTGCTCCGTCTCCGGCGAGGATGGTGACTGTGGCTGCGATAGGAGGGGCTGGGGAGGTGCAGCGGGTGTCAGCGAAGGCGCTGGTGCACTTGGATGGCCACGGGGACTGCTGGAGGTGGGAGCTCGACATGGAGGCAAGCTCCGGCGGCAATGGAAGCTTGAGCTCTGTATGCTGCCGCGAGGAAGAAGAAAAGGAGGAGGAGGGGAGATTTTCTGGGGCTCTGGTGTCCCTCATAGGATTTGAGGGGAGGCAAGGCTTTGAGGCGAAGCAATGAGGGGGCAGCGCCGGCTGGATGGTCGACGGGGCGACTCCGCGTGGTGCGCATGGGCTGCTGCAGAGCTTCGACGTTTTGGGCGGCGGCGTGTGGCGCGCGCGGGCAGGGCGAGAGGGGTGGCGCAGCTGGCTTGTAGGGGCTGTAGACTTCGCCCAGAAGCGTCCTCCCGCCATTGGTTTGGCTTGGAGCGGCGTCAGGCATCTCCGGCCACGTGGGCGGCGCGGCGGAGCTGGAACGCGAAGAGCGCGGCTGGCGCGCTCCGGAGCTCGGTTGGTGCTCGTGGCGAGCTCGTTGGCAAGCCGCGTTCGCCTATCAAACGAACTCAAAATCGAAAACTTCCAACACAAAAGCTCATCTCTGGACATTAAAGTTTAGTTTTGGCAAGGTCTGACATAGGAAAAACTGGATGGTTTAGGAGGTGACGCGGTGGGAAGTTTGAGTTGCCACTGCACTGAAAACTAGCAGAAACTGAGGTTTTCAAGCACCTTCCATTCAAAATTAGCTCAAACTCAAAATAAGGAAGATGTTTGTTATGAAATTTCTGACAACTTTTATTTTTGGATATTTTCATGTTTTGTTCTGGAATCAAGAGTAATTTGATAATCATTAGAAGCAGCACAGAAAATTTGAAAGAAGGAATGTGTTTTCAGAGCTGTTTAGGGGCTTTTTGATATTGTTCCTTTTATTTTTGGACAAAACTTCAAATAAGTAGGTTGTCAGGTTTGAACTTTAATGAAACCTTTGTATTTACAAAATTTTGAGTTGTGTTGAAGTTTTAGGCTTTCTAAAGTCAAAACCGAATCAGCCTTCATTTTTGGGTATTATTGATTTAAGATTTTCCAAAACCCTTTTTATTAGTTACTTTGTTTAACATCTCCTTTCCATATTAAAACCCTCATCTTTGTCACTAAACATCAGGGATATCATAATCAATAAAGTTTTATAATTCCTTTTTTTAAACTATTATATTAACTTAAAGTGAAGGCATGCACACATGGAGGTTAAAAGCTTATTTATTCCATGTGTTTAAACTTTAATTGTACCATCAAGCAAACTTGACATGGATTAAAATATTAATTAAATCTCATCCTTTGTATTTTAATACTTACAAGCTTAGATATAAATTTGGTTTCTAAGGAAAGAATACGAAAATAGTTTTTCTAGGTTAACTAAGCTTAGTGCTTTCATCATTTCATGCGGTCTTTGATTTCTCTTGTTTTAAACTTCCATTTCATGCTTGGTCTACCATGTTTTGGTGTAGTATCATCAAAGATTTCCCATTAGATGAAACCTTTCCTAATTTTAATGGTACCATAGCCTTTTTATTGACTTTAAAGTTCAAGTTGTGAACTAAAATTATTTTATTATAAGACTAAGATAGGGTCACTTGAAGGCCATGATTAACATCATAAACTTTAGTAGTCTAATTGTTTAATTTACTCTTGCTTTTATGATTTAAACACCAGAGGTATTACAGCCTACCCCCCTTAAAAAGAATCTCGTCCCGAGATTCGGTGGGGAGACTCGTGGAACTTTTTATTATAAGGAAGAGGCGCTACTCAAAATGCAACATCAACGTCGGAGGTGAAAGAACATGATTCGGGGATGATAACCGATACAAGGGTCCACAACTCAAAGATGATAGCTGATACAAGATCTCCGACACAACATCAATGTCGCTCGTGTGGGAGCGGGCGATGAATGTAGATATGGAAGGCTAAGACCATCAAGATTTGGCGTACAAGGCAAAAGTAATATACCACTATTGTCCAGTGAATTCCAGGGCCAATCGGCGGAAAGAAAGGGCAAGCCACGGATGGTGTCGAAAAGTCGAATCCTTCCTTGTTCGTCGACTTAATTCTTGCGGAATCCTCAGGTGACTTCTGCGCGAACTCCTTCTTCGATGAAGTTGGTGCCGTGGATCTTGGTTAAACGACAAGGTGGGTTGCCGAGAGGGGCACTTCCTCGTGGCTTTACGAAGAGGTGGAGGCAGAGTTTGCTTGTCAAAGAATGGAGGACATGGTGGGGAATGGGCAGCTTGGGTACCGTGGAGGTTGCCGGAGAGAGGCGAGAGCAGTGGAGCGGTGTGTCTCAAGTGGAGCGCCTTGGAGTGATGGCAGCCATTGGAGGGGCTGCTGTTATCGACGGCCGAAGCGGAGCAGCGATAGTGGAGTGTCCACAGCAGGAGATAGGGGCCGGCAAGGGCAATGGACTAATGGTGGCGCGTGGCTTGGTAGTGGCCGGCAGTGAGATTCCCCAGGTGACGGGACGGTGGTACGATGGCGAGTGTTGGCCAGCAGCGGTAGGGAAATGACGAAGGTGATAGTAGACTGGTGAACAGGGCAGAGCACACGGCGCACGGATACGGAGGGGGTCAAACTAGCCCTTGAGACCCTGCGGTGATGGTGGGAGAAATAGTAGGCAAAGGTGATCTTGAGACTGTAGATAGTCACGGGCAAGATGCTTAACCAATTGTAGGTCTTAATTAAACAATGATTTACCCACCTTTATATCAACAGGAACAAGGAATGAACTCTTTAGCATTCTCCTAAGAGAAAAAGGGAGGGTTAATGAATAACGAGGTTATGAGATGACAAGAGTGTCCAATAGATTTTTTTTTCTTTTTTTAAAACTAGCCCACATCATACTAAACGATCATGGCATGACGTTACACGGGGTTGCCGCCCAACTTCTAAGATGAGCTAAAAGGAAGAGTGGGGCAATAAAAGATTTGCTTATGGCAATGAGGGAATACACCTAGAAAAGGTGGTGTGGTATGGAAATTTTGGAAAAATTCTTGCTCAAATTTTTATCTTAATTGTCAAATTGCCAAACTTATGCACTTTGCCACGGTATACATGGCATGTTCATGATGAGGTGCACATGAAATGATACACATGCACATGAGCATATGGTGCATATGCTTATGAGAGTATGATGTACATGCCGTGATGCAAGTTAGTAGACCTCACACCACATAATTAAAACTCATTATTGCGGAACAATTAGTGAGAGTAAGGAAGTATCGATTTGGGTTGTCAATAAAGGTCTTTGTGGGTCATATTCCCACATACCAAGATACCAGTGTGCTCCAAGTGACTCAAGCGTGTGGCTGCAGCACACACACGAGGTCCTAGGTTCCATCACGGCACCATAGGTTAGGGAATACAATACCACAATAAATTCAAAGGGGACAACCCAATTGACACCAGGAGGGACAAAGCATTCATGAGTTAGATGCACATGTGGGCTACCAAAAGATTATCATGATGCAAATGGCATGTTAATGGATATGTAATGCCCATGCACATGAATTGCTTATAAAGGAATAAAATGCACATTGTATCTATAACTGATTATGCATAAAAAAAAAGTGACATCGACCCAATTTTGCATATTCGTTTCATTTAATTATATTATCTTGAGCAAGAACAACTGCATAGGATCCAAGGATTAAGTAATCAAGCTAATTCGGTATAAGGTAGCAATGTCAAACAAAGTTAAGTGATCAAAATCACGTCGGCATAAGAGAGCTGGTGAAGACACCTGAATCAAGGTATGACTCATGCTTGGATGAAACAAGGTTTGGATGCTAACATATCCTAGATGTGAAAGGGGCACGACTCATGCTTGACATCCGAACCTTTAATTGGTCCATGCCATTGCACACCAAACAATTTTCCTATTCTACAAAAGGAAACAAGAGGGATAGAAGGCACTGGGCCAAGAGAGTGGAGTGAAGTTGTTTACATGCCATTGATTTAATACAATTGTCGAAGGGGTAGAATGTGAGTGAAAGACATTAGAGCTGGAAATGAATGGAAGAAAATTTGTAGCTCACAGATCTAACATCCAGAGTTATTCATCTTTGGTCAGGTAGTAGGAATTTGGTAAGCTACACATTGCTTTGTATCTCAGACGCTGATCTAGTGGTTAAGTTGGTCAAAACTTTCAATCTAGACTTCTCGGTTTAGAGGGATTTTTAGCACACCGAACCATATGATTTTGCCTATAACTCTAGTTCCCCTTTTATTTTGGGGCTGAAACTTTGTGGGTGTTTCCATTCTAAATTTCAAATTAACTTTGGTAACCATCTTACATCCTAGAAAGACCATCTTCAGGTGGTAAAAGTTTTGACAAAATCATGTTGAAGGATATGCACTAGATAATAGAAATCCAATATCTCTGGCTGCAACCTTAAAGCTTCATAACTCCTACTTGAGTAAACCAAAATTCTCAAAATTCACCAGAATGTTTTTGACATGTTTGTGTACATGTTTACTGTTCAACATTTCGTCAAATTTGAGGTTAACATGGTGCAAAAATTCAAATTCTTAATTACTGTCCCCAGAATATTAGTAAGACAGGAGGTCGGTATTTGGTTCATATGTCGAGTTCTACTTGTCCAAAAGTCTTGTCTTTCTTAACTTAAATGCAGCTTACTTAAGTGTTAAAAATTAGAGATGCCACAGCAGAGCTAGCTACAAGTGAGGCGGCAGCAATATAGACATCAAAACTAAAGTGAGAACCGACATATATTTAAAGAAAGTAATCAGATTATGGACAGAGTAGGAAAAACTTCATATCTCAAAATCTATAAGCTCAGACATTACCCAACTTGACCAGAATACAGTTTAGATAATTTCCAATAACTTTTTAGTTCAACACAAAAACAGAACAAGTGATCTAGGTGGCACAAAACCCCAATCTTTTAATTAACTCTCTGCTGAAATTCCAACAGACAGGAAGTTGGTATTTTGAGCATAACTTTTAATCGGCTGAACAAAATTTGTGGAAATTTTGACAGCATAAACTAGATAAAATTTATGACAACTTTTATGTTGAACACTTTTTCGTTTGACAACATTTTCATGTTCGAATTAATGACGCAAGCAGACTGGTTTCGGCACAAATTCCAGTTGTTATTCAAATTTTTGATGGCGGGTTCAATGGTCGTGCATTAAGGTTCAATATAATTTCAGTGAATTGCAATGCATGAGCGGCCTATTCGTTCTCACCATCACACGTGCAAATAAACTTTTGGTCTACGAAGTTAGGGCCGGTGGCTAGGCAATATCCGTCTCTCCTTATATTAACTAGCCGAACTTTTCTAACCGTTCATCTTACGGAATCATGGTTAGTGTACCTGCAGAAAATTCCATTCTAGAACATGTATAATCAACCTTTCGTGCCAGCACTCACGAAAACGTCTCCATACATTACCACCCACTATAGAGGTGGCACCCGAACGTTCAACATTGAACGGGCAATGCTTCATATGTCACCAAGGCAACATATTGACAATTTCATACGCTCATGAAATAGCGTATTGACTTTGTGCCGTCATCATATTTGCAATGATGCCGTGGTACGCTACAGCAATCGCCGTACCTTGCGCCCACCATGCTATTCTAGTTTCATACGCCATCACAGCGTATTGACTATGTGCCGCCACCATAATTTCATATAGTGCCGTGGTATGTTACAACAATCGCCGTAGCTTGCGCCCCACCATTGCGTAAAGTAAATGACATAATGAAATGTGCTGGAAGTTAGTATAATATATAATTAGCCACCTATCATATCGTGATCCCTTAACCCACATAGGCTTCACGCTCTATGTAACATCCTTAGCGATCCTATGAATAACCTTTCATCGCAAATGCGCGGCGGAAGTAAGAGTTGGCAATTTTATTCCCCAAAATGTTTATTTTAAGGTTTGTTGCTCTCTCTCGTACGCATGTTTCGGCTCTGATACCAGCTGTGGCGGACCACTCCGAAATTATTCCAAGTTAAGTACCCCTAGACCGCTAATCAAGCCGTCAGGCACTTAATCCGGAATAAGCTGGAGCACCGTCGGATTAAACCCGATTAACCACGTACTTTCTCGATCGAAACAAAACGTGCGCCCACACGAAGGTGAGTTCCAGAAATTACAACATTCCACAAATTCATCATACATAAATAGTATCATAAAGTTATTACAAACCAAGTTTAAATTTCAAATCAGAGTATAAAAGTTCATTGCAGCGGAATATTAAGTTCATTGCAGCGGAATATTAAATCTAGCGACGATACATAATAACACCACGATGAAGCCTGCCATGGTGCTACTCCTCCCGATCCTCGGCAGAGGACGGAACCCACTCGACGTGCCATCCAGGGGGAACCTGGGTAGGCCAAGTGATGGCATCAACTGCCACATCCATCACAGTACCTGAACTAATAGCCACAAGCAAGGCTGAGTACACTAATACTCAGCAAGGCTTACCCGTCTGGTGAAAACTACATCACCGACTTCTAGACATGAGAGGCTTTTGGCTGGTGGGTTTGTTTGCCAAAAAGCAACTAAGAGTAGTATTAACCATTCTAGATTAGCATCCTCTCTAAGCATACAAGTGGTGCAATACAACTTAATTCATACAACAAATTCATCATCCTCATAGTTCCACTTGTTACTCAATGCAGCACAGCGGCCAAGCAGTCTCATTAACCGCGAGAAGCGGACAGTTCGAACCGAATTTTGCTACCTGGCCAGGGGAAACCCAACACACACGGATAATGCTTGCTATAAAAGGTACAAGCACTTCCCAATCTTTCCCATCGATCCACAATTCGGAACCGGGTCCACTTCCTTAGGATAAAGGTTTACTGCTTCACTCACAGCATCACGCCTATACCCACATGTGTACGGCAAGGGAAACGAAAGTTTCCAAGGAGAGATGGCTATCGGCCCTAGCTGCTTCAATCTGGTACCGGGCTTACCGATTCCCATATATCGGCATGCATGTGGTACGTTCAAAAACTTGACACACAGAACCACACGTTTCGACCTTAAATCCATTATCATACATGGACGGGAGATCTACACATACCATCCCGCCCGTCCGTCCTTATGATTCCAACATAAGTAAAGACAAGCAACTCCTATGTCTCGCGAGTGAGAGGAAATCACTCGACTTGTAACGGACCTATAGCATTGCACTATCGACCTTATCATACTAATGTTGCAAGACATAGGTACTAGAATTGTGCAACTAAGGTATTCAATCAACTCCTTGAAACGTAAATGCACAAGCATAGATAATTCATAGTTGCACAAACTTTAAAAGTTAGGTTATGCTCCGGGGCTTGCCTTCTTGCGCTAGCTGATTGTTAGACTCCGGGTCGACTGCTACTTTGTTGGCGCCGCTCTCGAAAATTCCTTCTTCGTCGGCGGGGACGAGGTGATAGATGCCGTCCGCAAGAGCGCCTTCTACATGAGATGCATAACTTTATAGTGGCTGCCTAATTGATCTAAAACCAAGGCCTTGAAGGCCATATTCACCTAGACATGCTAGTGTACCACTTTCTACTTCACAAACATTAGAGGAGGGTGTGGAATTTTATCGTATCTGTGGTGGTGATCGTGTACACAAATAAAATAATCCAATTTATTATTTTGAAACTAAGGTGCTGTTCTGGAATTAAATTTCACATGCTCCATATTTAATGATTTAATCAAAGTGATCTATTTCTTTATAAGTTAAACAAGGCGTGTGGTGCCAAGCTTATGCTTTCAAGAAAAGAACTCGGCTGGTCATCGCGGACCGAGTTCTTCTCGACAAAAAGAACCCTGCTGGTTGCCGTTGTCTGGGTTCTTGTCGAAAAAGAACCCTGCTCGGACAGGAAAAGAACCCTGGGGACA
The DNA here is from genome assembly GCA_015342445.1 of Digitaria exilis. Lineage (NCBI taxonomy): Eukaryota > Viridiplantae > Streptophyta > Magnoliopsida > Poales > Poaceae > Digitaria > Digitaria exilis. The sequence goes on from JACEFO010003006.1 coordinate 127,074, forward strand.
TCTCCTACGAGTCACAGGGTTGATTCTTCAAAGAACTCTGTGGGTCTCAAACAACCCATTCCTACTCTAGTTCCTTCTCATTTCTGTTTCTGTTCACCCTTTTTATTCACAAACTTTATGACAGCTACTGGAGTATAAGAGTTAGGCTCACTCCAAAATTTAGCTAACACTAAGCTACACAGAATTTATTAAAAATGGAACCATTTGCTGTCCCAGAAAACAGAATTAATTCATATAAAATTTAAATTACTTCCAAATTAGGTAATTTATCTACCAGAGCTAGTCATGTGTATAAGAAGGGCTCTGGCCAAGTGGTGGCTCAAAATAACCCTTGGACAGTCCTTAACAATTTTCTATCCGAAAACACACATCCATTTATTTGCCAGTCTAAACAGGGTCCAAAATTAAGTTTAGCAATTTTAACAGATGTACTAACAAGTTCTTAGGCCTCTAGAGAAAGATGGTGATTTTTAGCTGCATGGATTATTTTTAATAATTTCAGGACTACAACAAGACAGGAATCACAAATTAATTCATAACTGAAGCTACAGTCCATATTTTTAGGTCTCCTTTGGACACAAAGTGTCCAATGTCACTACAAACATCATATCCAAAGCTCAGCCCTAGCGGAGCTCAGGATTTGAAATGGTGCACAAGTTTCTAAATTCAAAATTTGAATTTTAATTTAAAAACGGTTCACCAAAAGTATATACATGAGGAGTGGTCGGTGGTGATCCGCAGGTGGCCGGCGGCGTAGCAGTGGTGGTGAGGCCGCCTCTGCTCCGTCTCCGGCGAGGATGGTGACTGTGGCTGCGATAGGAGGGGCTGGGGAGGTGCAGCGGGTGTCAGCGAAGGCGCTGGTGCACTTGGATGGCCACGGGGACTGCTGGAGGTGGGAGCTCGACATGGAGGCAAGCTCCGGCGGCAATGGAAGCTTGAGCTCTGTATGCTGCCGCGAGGAAGAAGAAAAGGAGGAGGAGGGGAGATTTTCTGGGGCTCTGGTGTCCCTCATAGGATTCGAGGGGAGGCAAGGCTTTGAGGCGAAGCAATGAGGGGGCAGCGCCGGCTGGATGGTCGACGGGGCGACTCCGCGTGGTGCGCATGGGCTGCTGCAGAGCTTCGACGTTTTGGGCGGCGGCGTGTGGCGCGCGCGGGCAGGGCGAGAGGGGCGGCGCAGCTGGCTTGTAGGGGCTGTAGACTTCGCCCAGAAGCGTCCTCCCGCCATTGGTTTGGCTTGGAGCGGCGTCAGGCATCTCCGGCCACGTGGGCGGCGCGGCGGAGCTGGAACGCGAAGAGCGCGGCTGGCGCGCTCCGGAGCTCGGTTGGTGCTCGTGGCGAGCTCGTTGGCAAGCCGCGTTCGCCTATCAAACGACCTCAAAATCGAAAACTTCCATCACAAAAACTCATCTCTGGACATTAAAGTTTAGTTTTGGCAAGGTCTGACATAGGAAAAACTGGATGGTTTAGGAGGTGACGCGGTGGGAAGTTTGAGTTGCCACTGCACTGAAAACTAGCAGAAACTGAGGTTTTCAAGCACCTTCCATTCAAAATTAGCTCAAGCTCAAAATAAGGAAGATGTTTGTTATGAAATTTCTGACAACTTTTATTTTTGGATATTTTCATGTTTTGTTCCGGAATCAAGAGTAATTTGATAATCATTAGAAGCAGCACAGAAAATTTGAAAGAAGGAATGTGTTTTCAGAGCTGTTTAGGGGCTTTTTGATATTGTTCCTTTTATTTTTGGACAAAACTTCAAATAAGTAGGTTGTCAGGTTTGAACTTTAATGAAACCTTTGTATTTACAAAATTTTGAGTTGTGTTGAAGTTTTAGGCTTTCTAAAGTCAAAACCGAATCAGCCTTCATTTTTGGGTATTATTGATTTAAGATTTTCCAAAACCCTTTTTATTAGTTACTTTGTTTAACATCTCCTTTCCATATTAAAACCCTCATTTTTGTCACTAAACATCAGGGATATCATAATCAATAAAGTTTTATAATTCCTTTTTTTAAACTATTATATTAACTTAAAGTGAAGGCATGCACACATGGAGGTTAAAAGCTTATTTATTCCATGTGTTTAAACTTTAATTGTACCATCAAGCAAACTTGACATGGATTAAAATATTAATTAAATCTCATCCTTTGTATTTTAATACTTACAAGCTTAGATATAAATTTGGTTTCTAAGGAAAGAATACGAAAATAGTTTTTCTAGGTTAACTAAGCTTAGTGCTTTCATCATTTCATGCGGTCTTTGATTTCTCTTGTTTTAAACTTCCATTTCATGCTTGGTCTACCATGTTTTGGTGTAGTATCATCAAAGATTTCCCATTAGATGAAACCTTTCCTAATTTTAATGGTACCATAGCCTTTTTATTGACTTTAAAGTTCAAGTTGTGAACTAAAATTATTTTATTATAAGACTAAGATAGGGTCACTTGAAGGCCATGATTAACATCATAAACTTTAGTAGTCTAATTGTTTAATTTACTCTTGCTTTTATGATTTAAACACCAGAGGTGTTACAGCAGGCCCCTAGAACTAAATTGGGGAACACGAACCAGTCCAGGTTCGTCGGCGGCCAAATTCCGGCGAGGAAACGGCGGTGGAAACCGGGAAACTAGGCGGGGAGTGACGAGGGGCTCACCGCGCGTTGATAGGAGGCGGAATCGAGGCCGGTGGTGGAGCGGCACGGGCTGTCGACATTGCGCGGCAGAGTGGCTTGCTCCGTGACATCAGCGGCGGGCTACTGGGGTTGAGGTGAGACGCGGAGTGGCTTGAGAGCTTCACCAGGACGAGGCGGAGCTCGTTGTGGGTCTTGGCGGTGACGGGGATGGCCGGAGGATGTAGCTCGACGTTGAGGTGGAGCTCTGGCGAGAATGGAGGTCGGCGGCCCTAAAATCCTTCGATTCCCAGTGAGTGGTGCTCGGCTTTGGTTTGGGATGGCTCGAGGGGTTAGCTAGCAGGGCGAGGGAGCCTCGAGTGTGGTGGATTGGAAATCCATGGAGGGAAGGCAGGGGATTTGGCCAGCGGCTGCGAGCTTCTTCAGTTCGGCTCTTTGCGGCCATTGGTGGAAGAAGGTGTGTGGGAGAGTGGGAGAAGGGAATGGCTGTGTCGCTGGCTGAGCAAAGAGGCAAGGATCACTTGGCAGAGCCTCGGAGAGAGCCAGAGCCGGCTGGGGCTGCTTGGGGCGCGCGCACGTGCTCAGGCCATCGGAGTCTCCATTGATGGCTCTGACAGCTCGGGCAGAGCGAGCGGAGAGGGTTGGTGGGCAGGGATTGCGTGCAGCAAGCAAGGGATACTCTGAGCGAGTCATGGCGCAAAGCGGGGTGCAAAGCTGGATCACACAGGCTTCTCTCCGGCGTGGGCGAGCTGTGGCCAATGGCGGTGCTCCGCTCGCCATGATGGCAGCCCTCGTGGCGAGGCTTGTCTGGGTACGGGCCGTACGGGAAGCGACCGAACGAAGGGGCTGGTGTGTGCACGGGGAGGTGGGACATGGCTGCAGGGGGTTTGGCCAGCTAGGTGAGGTCGCCGCCGCTTGCCGGCCACGTGGCGGCCAACTGTGGCCTGGGGCTGAGCGGCCAAGCTGGCTGTCGGGGCGCCCGTGGAGCTCCCTGCTCCTGGCCCCTTTTTCTCCAAAAATTTGAACTAAACATTCAAATGTGCAATAACAAAAGTTGGAGTTTGAAAGATGGGACACGACTTTCTTTTTTGAGTGATCTTGAAAATATGAATATTTCAAGCTCAAACAAGCTATGTTTGAAAAGATGTTCTGCATGGTTTTTGGGGTTTTTGAGGGGCTTAACAACAATATTTGAAAAAGTTTCAAACAGTAACTAAGCCTTATTTGGGATGACAGAAACTTTAATTTTTGGAGATTTTCAAGTTTAGTATAAAATTTTTGAGGTCTCAGCTGGGTGTCAAATCAGCCTTTTTGAATTTCAATTTTTAATTTTGAAACACAATTTAAGTGTATTTCCATTCTTTTGCTTTAAGCATGTTTTGATCCCTGTTTTTAGTGAATTTTTAATGCTTAAACATCAGGGATGTCACATCAACGAACCGCGCACAAGCCGAATCCAGTCAACCAGGGGGGCCATCGGTCGGTTCTGGCATGTTTGCCAAAAAGACCCTCAGCTTTCTGGAAATCAACCCGCAGTCCAATGCTATGCAAAAGTATTTGCATTTCAGTCCTGTTTTGAACAGTTTAGCCCCTGCACTCTTGAAACATCCAACCCACTGTCCTAGATGGGTATTCTTTCACCCGAGACCTTCTGTTTTTATATAAAATTATGTTTTAGCCCCTGTTTTCTTCTAGGCTTGTAACACCCCTGGTGTTTAAAGCGTATAAGTAAGAGTAATTAAACAAACTAAGGAATTATAAACCCTGAAACTAAGTCACCAGTGGGGATGAGAATTATACATGAGGATTGTTAAGTTTGTACTCGTGCAATGGATCTTGAAATTTGAACCCTACAAAAAACTTTTCTAGTACAAATCTAAACATCTTCTCTTACAAGTTGCACGGCAAACTCTAAATACATACTCTTGAGACGATGCATAAAAATCTCCTAAAAAGAAGTAAGGATTGAACGGCAAATTAAGTAATGCTTCTATGCCCCTAAAGGTTCTTAAAGGACTAATGGCTCATATGAAGTCAACACATGAAATAATTCTAACTAAAGATGTTAATGACTTTCAGAAGGCAAGGTTCTAATTTTAAATTATAAATAAAATTTGTTCACATCACAAACGTTTGATCAATATGAAATGTTGTAGTACTTTTGTTTCAAAACACCTTTCTTTGGGAAAGTATTTTCTAATTATAAAACCAAACCACTTTCTCAAATGGAAGTTGTGTATCTAAAAATGTCATTTGCAACCTTGGTGAGTTATGTATCACTCAGATGCTTAATCCACCAAACATAGGAAATCAAGTTTGAAAGACCAACTTAACCATGAGATGAAAATGAAAATAAGATAAACTAAAGTTCATATAAAATTATAAAACTTATGCCTACTCCAACATGATAATTTATATCTCTGTTTTTCCTTTTTGGTGTTGGTTGTATATAAATAGTGATAGACCCTTTATGGCCTCAACATCACTTCCTTTTTCCAATTTCTTTGTTGACTCAAGTCTTAAAACCTTGGCCAACATGTACCCAGTTGTATCATGGGGGGGGGGGCATTAACACATAAAATGACATCATGACATAAGCTTTGTATACATTCTTTTTTTGGGAATGATAAAAATTGAGTTAAATTTATGACTTGTAAAGAAAGCCCAAATTTTTCTATTATAACTTTGATGGGTAAAAATTTGATAAAAGACTAGGTCCCAAATTCGGAATTTACATCTTTTTCCCCATATTTTTGGAGTTAAATTGCTAGGGCTAAAAATTCATGCCAAATTCAAAATTCAAGTCTTTTTGAATTTAAACTGCATCAAAACCAAAAATGTTTTACAACTTTTCAAACCTCCATTATAACACTGGTGTTCTAAGGTTTCTAAAATGTATTTATTCATAATTTTTGGACCTTGGGAGCTATTTCTTTTGGAGCAAAACTTTTAAATTGAAAATTTAAATCCTCCCTCTCTTACAGCCTGACCCCACCTGTCAGGGGCTCCATCTACCTCCCTCTGCACTCGATTGGGCAGAGCCGGCGGTGGCGCCAGAGGCCACTGGCCGTCCCTGGCGCCAGCTCCTCTCGAGCCCGGGCGAAAGGCCCATCCTACCTCTCTCGGCCGCCTCCTATTTAAGCTCCCGGATGCCCAAACCCTAGCCCCCTTCCCTCTCCAAAGCCGCCGCCTCCATTGCCACCATGAAGCTCAGCTCGAGGTCATCGTCGACGTCCTGCTGCCCCACGGCCTCCACCACGCCGCCCGAGTCCTTCTGCAGCGCCGCCCTGTCCGCCTGCAGCGCCCATGGTCACCAATGGCCGTCGCCGCCGCTGCTCGCCGCCGCCCCCTTCCCGAACTCCAATCCCCCGGTCCAAGGTGGGGAATGGAAAGCTCACGTCGCGGTGATGCTCCCCGTGCCCTTGCCCCTCGCCAAGACCTTGCCGGTGGCAAGGATTTCGCCGTCAATGGCCGGCCAGGGGCCTCCTTTCATCTTCTTCCTTTTTCAGGGTTTCCAATGAAAGATTCCAGGGGTTTAGATGCAAGGTTTTGAAAAGTTCCAGGGGCTAGATCGAAATATGGAACTTCAGATCTAGGGTAACAGCTGCGAACTTGTAAATTCAATTTAAAATCGTAGAAAAATCAGAAAAATGCAAACCAAAATTATTCGTACTCCTGGTGATGTCTATTTTATTCCCTTCACAGCATGTGTATGCTTTTGTTGCTTGGTTCAGTCTATAAAAATTAAACTTTGAAAATGAACTTTTGTGCATAACTCCTAAACTACAGCAGCTATAAAAGTGATCTTTGGATATGTTATTACTCTTGTTACAAATGCTCCACAGTATAAATCTTGCACTGATATATATTTGCTAGCTCCAGATATAAATTGTTTAGTTTGTCTCAGCTGAAACATTGTTCGAATTTTAGTAATTAATCCCTTCAACAAATATTAGCCAACTTTGTACAGTAGTGTACCCATATTAGCAGCTATCTTAGAAAAATGCTAAACCCCATTTTTAGCTCTGCTAACATGCTTAAATAAATTGGGGTAAGAAAAAGAAGTAGCATTTGTTTAGCTCATGTTTGCTACTGAAACTGAGTACCCACTTGATAGATGAACAAAACATGACTTCATTTTGCTCCTATAAATAGTTCACTCTATTTTGCTGTGTATTTATTTTTCTAGGATTTAATTTTGTTTCCTAGTGGCTGAAATTGCACTAATACTAGGAATAACATTTGCTGAATAAAAATTACTTTTCTGCAGAAATCAAATAAAATTGATGACCTGAGTTAAAAATCAGGTTTCACCACAAAGTAGAATCATAATATTTGAGCCACAAATAGGAGTTTTAAATCTTGCTTAATTAAGAAAATGAAGCACAATTCTTTATAATAGGCACATGTATATAAATATTGCTAGATATTTAAGGTGATCCAAAAACGGAACTGAGTCATTAAATGAGGAAATAAATTTGTGGTTTTATATATGTACAATCACCATCAGAGGAAAAAGAAGAATAAGCATAAAACCCACCCTTTCCTTATGAAGAGATAGTTTAGTAAAAATCTTTGTCTAGGTGAATATGGCAACATGTTCATCATGAAAATTTTTCTTGTGAATAGATTAACTTGAAATCAATTTAAATCTTATGCATGTGCATCTCGTATAGATCCCGGAACATGCGTACTCATCCTGGAATCCGAAGGACTACCCCAAGGACGGAAGAACACTATTGAAGCAAGTCAATCTAACCCCACCTTAGCCCAAGCTACGAGCTGAGCATGAAGGCAAGCCCCGGAGCATAACCTAACTTTTGATTCGTGCAACTATGAATTTATTATGCTTGTACATTTACGTTCTAGGTGTTGTATGAATACCCTAGTTGCATGATTCTAGTACCTATGACTTAAAATACTAGCACCATAGGATCGGTAGAGCAATGCCTTTAGGACCGTTACAAGTCGAGTGATTTCCTGTCACTCGCGAGATATAGGAGTTGCTTGTCTTTACTTATGTTGGAATCATAAGGATGGACGGGCGGGATGGTATGTGTAGATCTCTCGTCCGTGTATGATAATTGGATTAAGGTCGAAACGTGTGGTTCTGTGTGCCATGTTTTGAACGTACCACACGCATGCCGACCTATGGGAATCGGTAAGCCCGGTACCAGATTGAAGTAGCTAGGACCGATAGCCATCTCTCCTTGGAAACATTTTGTTTCCCTTGCCGTACACATGTGGATATATGCGTGATGCCGTGAGTGAAGCGGTAAACCTTTATCCTAAGGTAACGGACCCGGCGCCGAATTGTGGATTGATGGGAAAGGTTGGGAAGTGCTTGTACCTTTTATAGCAAGCATTATCCGTGTGTGTTGGGTTTCCCCTGGCCAGGTAGCAAAATTCGGTTCGAACTGTCCGCTTCTCGCGGTTAATGAGACTGCTTGACCGCTGTGCTGCATTGAGTAACAAGTGGAACTATGAGGATGATGAACTTGTTGTATGTACTAAATTGTATTGCACCACTTGTATGCTTAGAGAGGATGCTAATCTAGAATGGTTAACATTACTAGAATTTGATGCTAAAATCATGAAAATAAGGATCCACTCTTAGTTGCTTTTGGCAAAACAAACCAACTAGCCAAAAGCCTCTCATGTCTAGAAGTTGGTGAAGTAGTTTCACCCGATGGGTAAGCCTTGCTGCGTATTAGTATACTCAGCCTTGCTTGTGGCTATTTATTTCAGGTACTGTTATGGATGTGGCAGTCCATCACTTGGCCTACCCAGGTTCCTCCTGGCTGGCATGTTGAATGGGTTCCATCCTCTTCCGAGGATCGGGAGGAGTAGCACCATGGCCGGCTTCATCGTGGTGTTGCTATGTATCGTCGTTAGATTATTTCCGCTGCAATGAACTCTCGTACTCTGATTTGAAATTCGAACTTGGTTTGTAATAACTTTATGATACTATTTATGTATGATGAATTTGTGGAATGTTGTAATTTCTGGGACTCACCTTCGTGTGGGCGCGTGTGTTGTTTCGATCATGAAAGTACGTGGTTAATCGGGTATAATCCAACGGTGCTCCAGCTTATTCCGGATTAAGTGGCTGACTGCTTGATTAGTGGTCCAGGGGTACTTAACTTGGAATAATTTCAGAGTGGTCCGCCACAGCTGGTATCAGAGCCGAAACATGCGCACGAGAGAGAGCAACAAACTCTAAATAAACATTTTTGAATAAAACTTGCCAACTCTTACTTCCGTCGCGCACTTGCGATGGAATGCTATCTATAGGATCGCTAAGGATTATGTATAGAACGTGAAGCCTATGTGGGTTAAGGGATAACGATATGATAGGTGGCTAATTATATATTATACTGACTCCCAGCACATTTCATTGTCATTTACTTTTCGCAATGGTGGACGCAAGGTACGGCGATTGCTGTAACGTACCACGGCACTATATGAAAATATAGTGGCGGCACATAGTCAATACGCTGTGATGGCGTATGAAACTAGAATAGCATGGTGGGCGCAAGGTACGGCGATTGCTGTAGCGTACCACGGCATCATATGCAAATATGATAGCGGCACAAAGTCAATACGCTATTTCATGAGCGTATGAAATTGTCAATATGTTGCCTTGGTGACATATGAAGCATTGCCCGTTCAATGTTGAACGTTCGGGTGCCACCTCTATAGTGGGTGGTAATGTATGAAAACGCTTTCGTGAGTGCTGGCACGAAAGGTTGATTATGTATGTTCTGGAATGGAATTTTCTGCAGGTACACTAACCACGATTCCGTAAGATAAACGGTTAGAAAAGTTCGGCTAGTTAGTATAGGGAGAGACGGATATTGCCTAGCCACTGGCGCTAACTTAGTAGGCCAAAAGTTTATTGGCACGTGTGTTGATGAGAATGAATAGGCCGCTCATACATTGCAATTCACTGAAATTTTATTGAACCTTAATGCACTACCATTGAACTACCCGCCATCAAAATTTGAATAAACAACCGAAAATTGTGCCGAAGCTCTGCCGAAAACAGACTGTTTGCATCATTAATTCGAACCTGAAAACCTTGTCAAACGAAAAAGTGTTCAATATGAAAGTTGTCATAAATGTTATCTAGTTTGTGCTGTAGAAATTTCAACAAATTTGGTTCAGTAGAATGAGAGCTATGCTTAATATGGTAACTTCCTGTCTGCTGGAATTTTCTGGGAACAACAAGTTAAAAAATGGATTTTTACACCCTCTTAGCAGCAGTTTCTGCTAGAGGCTTAAAAATGAAAGTTTTCATAAATTGTATCTAGTTATGCTATCAAAATTTCCACAAATTTGGTTCAGCCAATTAAAAGTTATGCTCAAAATACCAACTTCCTGTTTGCTGGAATTTCAGCAGAGAGTTAATTAAAAGATTGGGGGTTTTGCACCACCTAGATCACTTGTTCTGTTTTTGTGTTGAACTAAAAAGTTGTTGGAAATTATTTAAACTGTATTCTGGTCAAGTTGGGTAATGTTTGTGCTTATGGATTTTGAGATATGAAATTTTTCCTGCTCTGTCCATAATCTGATTAGTTTCTTTAAATCTATGTCGGTTCTCACTTTAGTTTTGATGTCTATATTGCTGCCGCCTCCCTTGTAGCTAGCTCTGCTGTGGCATCTCTAATTTTGAACACTTAAGTAAGCTACAATTAAGTTAAGAAATGCATGACTTTTGGATAAGTAGAACTCGATATATGAACCAAATACCGACCTCCCATCTTACTAAAAATTCTGGGGGACAATCATTAAGAATTTGAATTTTTGCACCTTCTTAACCTCAAAATTTGACAAAATATTGAAAAGTAAACTTGTACACCAACATGCCAGGAACAATCTGGTGAAGTTGTAAATTTTTGGATCACTCTTATTGGGGTTATGAAGCAGTAAGGTTGCTGTCAGGGATATTGGATTTCTATTATCTAGTCATATCCCAGAACATGATTTCCACAAAACTTACCACTTCAATATGAACTTCCTAGGCTATATATTTTATGTGTTATATTGAGCTTAAGCCTTACATGAAATTTTAGGTGTATCGGATCCGGAGAATTCAAGTTATGCTCAAAACACCACCTCAGGGCCTACTGAAAAACAGCCAAGGCAGCAGCCGAGAAAATGAGTTTTTCGACCTACTTAACCTTTAGACCAGCCACTAACATAAATAGAAAAGTTTAAGCTTACCAAATTTCCTACTACCTGACCCATGATGAATAACTTTGGATGGTAGATCTGTGAGCTACAGATTTTCTTCCATGAACCAGCAATCTGTCTAGAAAATTTTCTTCTTGCAACCAAAACTATTGGCCTTCCATAGCCTACAAGTAGGGGTGTTGACAAGATCTTTACCCCTTAAAGAAGACCTCTCTAGGCTAAGTGATGACTACTAAAAATTCATTGGAATATAGGCAAAATCCTGTGGCTCGGTCTACTAAAAATCTCACAAAACTGAGATGCCAAAAAGGAATCTGTCAACCTACCTAAATATTTGGATCATTTATTGATATAAACAGAATAGAGTCATCTTACTGAATTTCTGTATCCTAACCAAAGATGAGTAATTTTGAAGGTTGGAGCTAAGAGCCATGAAGTTCTTCTAGAACCCTCTCTTATGTTCGGAGTTTCTTCCATTGATTTCCAGCTCTAATGTGTTTCACTCACATTCTGCCCTTCAACAATTGTATTAAATCAATGGCATGTAAACAACTTCACGCCACTCTCTTGGCCCAGTGCCTTTTATCTGGTTTCCTTTTGTGAAATAGGAAAATCGTTTGGTGTGCAATGACATGGACCAATGAGGTAAAGGTTCGAATGTCAAGCATGAGTCGTGCCCCTTTCACATCTGGGATATGTTAGCATCCAAACCTTGTTTCATCCAAGCATGAGTCATACCTTGATTCAGGTGTCTTCACCATCTCTCACACCGAGTTTGATCACTTAACTTTGTTTAACATTGATACCTTGTACCGAATTAACTTGATTCCTTAATCCTTGGATCCTATGCAGTTGTTCTTGCTCAAGATAATATAAATAATTGAAATGAATATGCAAAATTGGGTCAATGTCACTTTTCTATGCATAATCAGTTATAGATACAATATGCATTTTATTCCTTTATAAGCAATTCATGTGCATGGGCATTACATATCCATTAACATGTTATTTGCGTCATGATAATCTTTTGGTAAGCTAACCACATGTGCATCTAACTCATGAATGCTTTCTCCCTCCTAGTGTCAATTGGGTTGTTCCCTCTGAATTTTATTGTGGTATTGTATTCCCTAACCTGTGGTGCCGTGATGGAACCTAGGCTCTCGTGTGTGCTGCAGCCACACGCTTGAGTCACTAGGAGCGCACTGGTATCTTGGTATATGGGAATAGGACCCACAAAGACCTTTATTTGACAACCCAAATTGGTGCTTCCTTACTCTCACTAATTGTTTCGCAATAATGAGTTTTAATTATGTGGTGTGAGGTCTACTAACTTGCATCACGACATGTACATCATACTCTCATAAGCATATGCACCATACGCTCATGTGCGTGTGTATCATAGCATGTGCACCTCATCATGAACATGCCATGTATACCATGGTAAAGTGCATAAGTTCGGCAATTTGACAATTAAGATAAAAATTTGAGCAAGAATTTTCCAAAATTCCCATACCACACCACCTTTTCTAGGTGTATACCCTCATTGCCATAAGCAAATCTTGTATTGCCCCATCCTTGTTGTTCCTTTTAGCTCATCTTAGAATTTGGGCAGCAACCCCATGTAACATCATGCCATGATCGTTTAGTATGAAGTGGGCTAGTTTTAAAAATCTATTGGGCACTCTTGTCTCCTCATAACCTCGTTGTTCATTAACCCTCCCTTTTTCTCTTAGGATAATGCTAAAGAGTTTATTCCTTGTTCCTGTTGATATAAAAGTGGGCAAATCATTGTTTAATTAAGAACTACAATTGGTTAAGCATCTTGCCCATGACTATCTACAGTCTCAAAGATCACCTTTGCCTACTGTTTCTTCCACCATCACCGCAAGGTCTCAAGGGTCAGTTTGACCCCCTCCGTATCCGTGCGCCGTGTGCTCTGCCCCGTTCACCAGACCACTATCGCCTTCGTCGTTTCCCTACCGCTGCTGGCCATCACTCCCCCAGTCGCCATCGTACCACCGTCCCGTCACCCAGGGAATCTCACTGCCGGCCACTACCAAGCCACGCGCCACCATTAGTCCATTGCCCTTGCCGGCCCCTACCTCCTGCTGTCGACACACCACTATCGCTGCTCCGCTCTGACCGTCGATAAAAGCAGCCTCTCCAATGGCTGCCATCACTCCAAGGTGCTCCACTTGAGTCACACCACTCCACCGCTCTCGCCTCTCTCTGGCGACCTCCACGGTACCCAAGCTGCCCATTCCCCACCGTGTCCTCCATTCTTTGACAAGCAAGCTCTGCCTCCACCTCTTCGTAAAGCCACGAGGAAGTGCCCCTCTCGGCAACCCACCTTGTTGTTTAACCAAGATCCACGGCACCAACCTCATCGAAGAAGGAGTTCAAGCAGAAGTCACCTGAGGATTCCACAAGAATTAAGTCGACGAGCAAGGAAGGATTCGACTTTTCGACACCATCCATGGATTGCCCTTTCTTTCCCCCCGATTGGCCCTGGAGTTCACTGGACAATAGTGGTGTATTACTTTTGCCTTGTGTGCCAAATCTTGATGCTCTTAGTTTTCCATATCTACATTCATCACCCGCTCCCACATGAGCGACGTTGATGTTGTATCGGAGATCTAGAATCAGTTATCATCTCCAAGCTGTGAACCTGTAAGAACTTGGGTGCGTTGTATCTGCGTTTCTTTGACCAACACCTCTTTCTTCTAATAAAATGTTCCACCTTCCCTCCCTGTGCGAATCTCGGGACGAGATTCTTTTTAAGGAGGGTAGGCTGTAACACCCTTGGTGTTTAAAGCGTATAAGTAAGAGTAATTAAACACACTAAGGAATTATAAACCCTGAAACTAAGTCACTAGTGGGGATGAGAATTATACATGAGGATTGTTAAGTTTGTACTCGTGCAATGGATCTTGAAATTTGAACCCTACAAAAACTTTTCTAGTACAAATCTAAACATCTTCTCTTACAAGTTGCACGACAAACTCTAAATACATGCTCTTGAGACGATGCATAAAAATCTCCTAAAAAGAAGTCAGGATTGAACGGCAAATTAAGTAATGCTTCTATGCCCCTAAAAGTTATTAAAGGACTAATGGCTCATATGAAGTCAACACATGAAATAATTCTAACTAAAGATATTAATGACTTTCAGAAGGCAAGGTTCTAATTTTAAGTTATAAATAAAATTTGTTCACATCACAAATGTTTGACCAATATGAAAGGTTGTAGTACTTTTGTTTCAAAACACCTTTCTTTGGGAAAGTATTTTCTAATTATAAAACCAAACCACTTTCTCAAATGGAAGTTGTGTATCAAAAAATGTCATTTGCAACCTTGGTGAGTTATGTATAACTCAGATGCTAAATCCACCAAACATAGGAAATCAAGTTTGAAAGACAAACTTAACCATGAGATGAAAATGAAAATAAGATAAACTAAAGTTCATATAAAATTATAAAACTTATGCCTACTCCAACATGATAATTTATATCTCTGTTTTTTTCTTTTTGGTGTTGGTTGTATATAAATAGTGATAGACCCTTTATGGCCTCAACATCACTTCCTTTTTCCAATTTCTTTGTTGACTCAAGTCTTAAAACCTTGGCCAACATGTACCCAGTTGTATCATGGGGGGGGGCATTAACACATAAAATGACATCATGACATAAGCTTTGTATACATTCTTTTTTTGGGAATGATAAAAATTGAGTTAAAATTTATGACTTGTAAAGAAAGCCCAAATTTTTCTAATATAACTTTGATGGGTAAAAATTTGATAAAAGACTAGGTCCCAAATTCTGAATTTACATCTTTTTCCCCATATTTTTGGAGTTAAATTGCTAGGGCTAAAAATTCATGCCAAATTCAAAATTCAAGTCTTTTTGAATTTAAACTGCGCCGAAACCAAAAATGTTTTTCAACTTTTCAAACCTCCATTATAACACTGATGTTCTAGGGTTTCTAAAATGTATTTATTCATAATTTTTGGACCTTGGGAGCTATTTCTTTTGGAGCAAAACTTTTAAATTGAAAATTTAAATCCTCCCTCCCTTACAGCCTGACCCCACCTGTCAGGGGCTCCTTCTACCTCCCTCTGCACTCGATTGGGCAGAGCCGGCGGTGGCGCCAGAGGCCACTGGCCGTCCCTGGCGCCAGCTCCTCTCGAGCCCGGGCGAAAGGCCCATCCTACCCCTCTCGGCCGCCTCCTATTTAAGCTCCCGGATGCCCAAACACCCCCATCCATCTCCAGAGCCGCCGCCTCCATTGCTGCCATGAAGCTCGGCTCAAGCTCGTCGTCGACGTCCTGCTGCCCCGCGGCTGCCACCACGCCGCCCCAGTCCTTCTCCTCCACCTCTCCATCGCGCCCAGCCTCCCAGCAGCCGCCCTGTCCGCCTGCAGCGCCGCCGCCACGGTCACCAATGGCCGTCGCCGCCGCTGCTCGCCGCCGCCCCCTTCCCGAACTCCAATCCCCCGGTCCAAGGTGGGGAATGGAAAGCCCACGTCGCGGTGATGCTCCCCGTGCCCTTGCCCCTCGCCAAGACCTCGCCGGCGGCAAGGATTTCGCCGTCAATGGCCGGCCAGGGGCCTCCTTTCATCTTCTTCTTTTTTCAGGGTTCCCAATGAAAGATTCCAGGGGCTCAGATGCGAGGTTTTGAAAAGTTCCAGGGGCTAGATCGAAATATGGAACTTCAGATCTAGGGTAACAGTTGTGAACTTGTAAATTCAATTTAAAATCGTAGAAAAACCAGAAAAATGCAAACCAAAATTATTCGTACTCCTGGTGATGTCTATTTTATTCCCTTCACAGCATGTGTATGCTTTTGTTGCTTGGTTCAGTCTATAAAAATTACACTTTGAAAATGAACTTTTGTGCATAACTCCTAAACTACAGCAGCTATGAAAGTGATCTTTGGATACGTTATTACTCTTGTTACAAAAGCTTTACAGTATCTATCTTGCACTGTTTCTAGCTCCAGATATAAATTGTTTAGTTTGTCTCAGCTGAAACATTGTTCGAATTTTAGTAATTAATCTCTTCAACAAAAATTAGCTAACTTTGTACAGTAGTGTATCCATACTAGCAGCTATCTTAGAAAAATGCTAAACCCCATTTTTAGCTTTGCTAACATGCTTAAATAAATTGGGGTAAGAAAAAGAAGTAGCATTTGTTTAGCTCATGTTTGCTACTAAAACTGAGTACCCACTTGATAGATGAACTAAACATGACTTCATTTTGCTCCTATAAATAGTTCACTCTATTTTGCTGTGTATTTATTTTTCTAGGATTTAATTTTGTTTCCTAGTGGCTGAAATTGCACTAATACTAGGAATAACATTTGCTGAATAAAATAATTACTTTTCTGCAGAAAACAAATAAAATTGATGACCTGAGTTAAAAATCAGCTTTCACCACAAAGTAGAATCATAATATTTGAGCCACAAATAGGAGTTTTAAATCTTGCTTAATTATGAAAATGAAGCACAATTCTTCATAATAGGCACATGTATATAAATATTGCTAGATATTTAAGGTGATCCAAAAACGGAACTGAGTCACTAAATGAGGAAATAAATTTGTGGTTTTATATATGTACAATCACCATCAGAGGAAAAAGAAGAATAAGCATAAAACCCACCCTTTCCTTATGAAGAGATAGTTTAGTAAAAATCTTTGTCTAGGTGAATATGGCAACATATTCATCATGAAAATTTTTCTTGTGAATAGATTAACTTGAAATCAATTTAAATCTTATGCATGTGCATCTCGTATAGATCCCGGAACGTGCGTACTCATCCTGGAATCCGAAGGACTACCCCAAGGACGGAAGAACACTATTGAAGCAAGTCAATCTAACCCCACCTTAGCCCAAGCTAGGAGCTGAGCATGAAGGCAAGCCCCGGAGCATAACCTAACTTTTGATTCGTGCAACTATGAATTTATTATGCTTGTACATTTACGTTCTAGGTGTTGTATGAATACCCTAGTTGCATGATTCTAGTACCTATGACTTAAAATACTAGCACCATAGGATCGGTAGAGCAATGCCTTTAGAACCGTTACAAGTCGAGTGATTTCCTGTCACTCGCGAGATATAGGAGTTGCTTGTCTTTACTTATGTTGGAATCATAAGGATGGATGGGCGGGATGGTATGTGTAGATCTCCTGTCCGTGTATGATAATTGGATTAAGGTCGAAACGTGTGGTTCTGTGTGTCAAGTTTTTGAACGTACCACACGCATGCCGACCTATGGGAATCGGTAAGCCCGGTACCAGATTGAAGCAGCTAGAACCGATAGCCATCTCTCCATGGAAACATTTTGTTTCCCTTGCCGTACACATGTGGATATATGCGTGATGCCGTGAGTGAAGCGGTAAACCTTTATCCTAAGGGAATGGACTCGGCGCCGAATTGTGGATCGATGGGAAAGGTTGGGAAGTGCTTGTACCTTTTATAGCAAGCATTATCCGTGTGTGTTGGGCTTCCCCAGGCCAGGTAGCAAAATTCGGTTCGAACTGTCCGCTTCTCGCGGTTAATGAGACTGCTTGACCTCTATGCTGCATTGAGTAACAAGTGGAACTATGAGGATGATGAACTTGTTGTATGTACTAAATTGTATTGCACCACTTGTATGCTTAGAGAGGATGCTAATCTAGAATGGTTAACACTACTAGAATTTGATGCTAAAATCATGAAAATAAGGATCCACTCTTAGTTGCTTTTGGCAAAACAAATCCACTAGCCAAAAGCCTCTCATGTCTAGAAGTCGGTGAAGTAGTTTCACCCGACGGGTAAGCCTTGCTGAGTATTAGTATACTCAGCCTTGCTTGTGGCTATTTATTTCAGGTACTGTTATGGATGTGGCAGTCGATTCCATCACTTGGCCTACCCAGGTTCCTCCTGGCTGGCGTGTTGAGTGGGTTCCGTCCTCTTCCGAGGATCGGGAGGAGTAGCACCATGGCCGGCTTCATCGTGGTGTTGCTATGTATCGTTGTTAGATTATTTCCGCTGCAATAAACTCTCGTACTCTGATTTGAAATTCGAACTTGGTTTGTAATAACTTTATGATACTATTTATGTATGATAAATTTGTGGAATGTTGTAATTTCTGGAACTCACCTTTATATGGGCGCGCGTGTTGTTTCGATCATGAAAGTACGTGGTTAATCGGGTATATTCCGACGACGCTCCAGCTTATTCCGGATTAAGTGCCTGACTGCTTGATTAGTGGTCCAGGGGTACTTAACTTGGAATAATTTCGGAGTGGACTGCCACAGCTGGCATCAGAGCCGAAACATGCGTACCAGAGAGAGCAACAGACCCTAAATAAATATTTTTGAATAAAACTTGCCAACTCTTGCTTCCGCCACGCACTTGCGGTGAAATGTTATCAATAGGACCGCTAAGGATGATATATAGAGCGTGAAGCCTATGTGGGTTAAGGGATCACGATATGATAGGTGGCTAATTATATATTATACTGACTCCCAGCACATTTTATTCTGTCATTTACTTTCCACAATGGTGGGCGCAAAGGTACGGCGATTGCTGTAACGTACCACGACACTATATGAAAATATAGTGGCGGCACATAATCAATACACTGTGATGGCATATGAAACTAGAATAGCATGGTGGGCGCAAGGTACGGCGATTGCTGTAGCGTACCACGACATCATATGCAAATATGATGGCGGCACAAAGTCAATACGCTATTTCATGAGCGTATGAAATTGTCAATATGTTGCCTTGGTGACATATGAAGCATTGTCCGTTCAATGTTGAACGTTCGGGTGCCACCTCTATAGTGGGTGGTAATGTATGGAAACGCTTTCGTGAGTGCTGGCACGAAAGGTTGATTATATATGTTCTGGAATGGAATTTTCTGCAGGTACACTAACTACGATTCCGTAAGATAAACGGTTAGAAAAGTTCGGCTAGTTAATATAGGGAGAGACGGATATTGCCTAGCCACCGGCACTAACTTCGTAGGTCAAAAGTTTATTGGCACGTGTATTGGTGAGAACGAATAGGCCGCTCGTGCATTGCAATTCACTAAAATTTTATTGAACCTTAATGCACGACCATTGAACTACCCGTCAAAATTTGAATAAACAACCGAAAATTGTGCCGAAACTCTGCCGAAAATAGTCTGTTTGCATCATTAATTCGAACCTGAAAACCCTGTCCAACAAAAAAGTTTTCAACATGAAAGTTGTTATAAATGTTATCTAGTTTGTGCTGTAGAAATTTCAGCAAATTTGGTTCCGTAGAATGACAGCTATGCTTAAAACGGTAACCCCCTGTCTACTGGAAATTTCTGGGAACAGTGAGTTAAAAATTGAATTTTTACATCTTCTTAACGACGGTTTCTGCTCAAACCTTCAACATGAAACTTGTTGGAAATTACTTAAACGATGTTCTGGCTAAATTTGGGAATTTTTGGGTTTGTAGATGCTGAGTTTTATAATTTTTACTACGCTGTCCAGAATCTGATGTTATTTTCTTTGGCGCTAACCGGTTCTCACACTTGACCTTTTTGTTCAGAATGGACGCCCACGCTGACCTTGTCAGCTACCCCAATGACATCTCTTTCTCGGACTGTCTTGGATGGGAAGGTTTTCCTAGCATCCTTTGGTCCGTGTTGCAGGCGCTCGATTACCCAACGACGCCACAATATGAGAGAACCATCATCCGTGACCGAGGTGTGACTCGATCCCGAGTGCATTTGGTGGTGCATCGCCACCCACCGTGTCCCAGCTCCCCCACATGGAGTGTGGAAGTCCATGGGCACCACATGGAGACCACTTGTGAGTTAGCTGCCCTCAATGGGATCAGCTCCTTCTGCGCCCAGAACCAGGACCTTGTGGAGCATCAGCTTCTTGGGCTGTTTCCACCGGCCCAGCCGGACGATGCTCATTGGATGAGGCGCTATCTCAGCTCACCTTTGAGGATGACGGAGAATCCCGTCGCTGCAGCTGCACTCTTGATGAGATGGATCCGGGCTTATCACTGGCTGCAGGCACTTTAGGGACGGTCACAGAGTGAGGCACTCAACCTTGCCATTGATATGTCTGTTCGTGCCCGCGACCTTGGGATAGAGAGGACCTCTTTGTCCATAGAGGTGAGCACCAGGGATGCCATGATTGCAGATTTGGAGAGGCAATTGACCGACCTCCACATAGCACACAACAATGTCCACAACGAGCTAACCCAAACAAGGGATGAGCTTGAGAACGTGCGGGGTGTCTTGGAGCATGCCAATGCCATGCTAGCCGCCCATGATGCTCAACACCTTCTTGAGGAGGGTGGAGAGCATGGGGAAGGAGAGGCCCCTGATTCCAACATGGATACCGAGGATGATATGCCGCCCCTTCCAGCTCCACCGTCGCCCATGGGTAGCGAGGCTACCGCTAACAACCTAGATGACTTCTAGGAGCTGCAGTAGCGAGATTACTCCTCCGCATAGCCTAAATTTTGGCTCCATGATGTAATAGGCTAGATGGAGTTGAGTTTCCTTTTTTAATCTTTTGAAACAATGTAATTCAAATGGTGTGGATGTGTGAGCCCCAAAACTTGATGAAGGATGTAATAGTTGTGCTGAAAACAGTCTGCAGCTATCCTTGTTTTAATGATTAATGTGTTTTCCACTCACTTCTGGGCTGTGATGTGAACTTCAAAGTTGTTTGGAATTTGTCAAACGTAAGGCTCACCAAATTTCAACCCCATTGGTTAAGCGAAATAAAAATGGCAACCAAAACACTACAGCTCGGCCTACTGAAAAACAGCAAATACAGAGTGGTAAAACTCGAATTTTTCGGCCTAGTTCCCGCCCGAATTTGGTTCTGAGCCAAACATGAAAGGTGTAGAGTATGAAATTGGCGAGCTACTGACCAAATTGGAGCATCTAATGTGACTCCTACTGGGAGATATGATTTTTCTTCCGAAACTGCCTGCTGATATGTTATCCTTACGCAGTAAACTTCATTATATTGCCACGTTCTATCTTGTCATTGATTTATGCAAGCTTATGAAATATGGCTAATACAAGTACCTACTGCAGATGGCTATCACTCGCAGCCGTCACGATGCTAGCGGCTCCAACGCTAACCAGCAGGGGCCAGAAGGGCAGCAACAGCCACCACCACCTCCGCCACCGCAGCAACCTCCTATGTGGCAACAACTGTATGCCACTCTGACGGAGATTCTCCGTAATCTGCAGCAACAGCAACAAATGATGCAGCAGCAGATGCAGCAACAAGGAGGACAACGGGCCCCTCAACCTCAAGTGGCTCGGTATGATGACTTCTTGGCTACACACCCACCGGTGTTCTCCACAGCCGAGGAGCCCTTGGAGGCTGATGCATGGATTCGAGCCATCGAATCCAAGTTCTCCATTCTGGCCATGCCTTGCACTCCCAACCGCAAGGTGGTCTTCGCGGCGCAGCAGCTCGACGGCACAACTCTCCTGTGGTGGGAGAATTACCTGGCCCTACAGCAGGAGAACCACGTGATGGAGTGGGAGGAGTTCAAAACTGCCTTCAAAGCCCACCACATTCCTGCTGGCTTGGTTGAGCGGAAGTTGACTGAGTTTCTAGCGCTGACTCAGGGTACCTGCACTATGCTCCAGTACGCCCAGGCCTTCAATGGTCTGTGCCCATATGCGGGTCATCATGCCGACTCTGATGTGAAGAAGATGGAGAGGTTCCGACGTGGCCTCAACACCAAGCTCAAAGCCCAGCTGACCACCACCCGAGTTGCCACATATGGTGAACTTGTGAACATCGCTATTGCCCATGAAGATGCTAACATGGTGCGTAGGGCTGAGAAGAAGAGGAAGGCTCCCGCTGGACCTTCGGGTGGACAGCCTCAGAGGTTCCGCCTGGTTCCCCCGACTGCACCACAGGGGCAGCCAAGGGCGCCTCAGGCAGGACGTTGGGTTGCTAGGCCACCACAGCAGGGTGCGCCCCGTTTCCCTCCACCGCCGTAGCAGCAATAGGCGCCGAGGCAGAACGTGCAGCAGCCGTCCCGTCTTGGAGCTGGCTACCAGTGCTTCAAGTGTGGCAGCAGCAGTCACTTCATCAAAGACTGTCCACAAAACAAGCCACAGAACCAGCGCCCTGGAAATCAACAAAACAAGGGCAAGCAGCAGCGTGTGCAAGTCAGGCAAGGAAGGCTTAACTACACCACCTTGGCTGACCTACCTGAGGGAGCACTGGGTATGACTGGTACTTTCCCTATCCACAAGCAACCTGCTGTGATATTGTTTGATTCCGGGGCAACACATATTTTTATAAGCACAAGATTTCATGCAAAATGTGGGTTAAAATCTTATCACACCAAATCAGCATATGTGATATCAACAGCGGGAGGTAAAATAGCATCCAACCAAGTCACTCGAAAAGTACCCATCAGGCTGGGTAGTAAAGTGTTTCCTACTGATTTAATTCTGCTTGGGATGGAAGGGATTGATATTGTTTTGGGGGCAAATTGGATGACTCAACATAAGGTTGTGCTAGATGTTGCTGAAAGAGTTGTGGAAATAAACTCGCCTACACATGGCCCTAGTGCACTATATCTGCCACACTGGAATTATACCAATGCTTGTGCTTACACCATGGTAGAAACACAACTAAAAGACATTCCGGTGGTATGTGAGTATGCCGATGTTTTTCCGGATGACCTACCTGGGATGCCGCCGGATAGGGACATTGAACACCATGGCACAGCACCTATATCAAAGAGACCCTATAGGATGCCACCCAATGAATTGGCTGAATTAAAAATTCAACTCCAAGAACTGCTAGACAAGGGTTTCATCCGCCCTAGCGTGTCACCGTGGGGTTGTCCAGCTATCTTTGTGAAGAAGAAGGATAATTCTTTGAGGTTGTGTATTGATTACCGGCCTCTCAATGCGGTGACCATCAAAAATAACTATCCACTTCCCCGCATTGATGTCCTTTTCGATCAACTAGCTGGCGCCAGAGTGTTCCCCAAGATTGATCTTCGCTCTGGCTATCACCAAATAAAAATTTGACCTTGTAACATTCCCAAGACTGCCTTTTCTACCCGCTACGGACTTTATGAATTCCTGGTCATGTCATTTGGACTCACAAATGCCCCAGCCTACTTCATGTATCTCATGAATTCAGTATTCATGTCCGAACTTGACAAGTTCGTGGTGGTTTTCATTGATGACATCCTCATATATTCCAAGAATGAGTAAGAGCATGCCGAGCACCTTCGCATTGTTCTTCAAAGATTGAGAGACCATCAACTCTACGCCAAGTTCTGTAAATGTGAATTCTGGCTAGCAAGTGTGAAATTCTTGGGTCACACAGTTTCCAAGGATGGTATATCCGTGGATCCAACCAAGGTGCAAGAGGTGATGGATTGGCAACCACCTACCTCTGTCCATGAGATTCGGAGTTTCTTGGGTCTAGCGGGTTACTATCGCCGCTTCATTCCGGATTTCTCTCGGATTGCTAAACCCATGACCGAAATCTTAAAAAGGGAGTCAAATTTGTGTAGAGTGACAAATGCGAAGAAGCTTTTCACACATTGAGAAAACATTTAACTTCAGCCCCAGTTTTAGCTCAACCCGACAGCGCCAAGCCCTATGATGTCTATTGCGATGCTTCAGGAACCGGACTTGGCTGCGTTCTTATGCAAGAGAACCGAGTCATTGCTTATGCTTCTCGAGCACTCCGGCCTCATGAGCACAACTACCCTACGCATGATCTTGAGTTAGCAGCGGTTATTCATGCTCTCAAAATATGGAGACACTGCCTGATGGGTGTTCCATGCAATATATACACTGATCACAAAAGCCTCAAATACGTCTTCACTCAGGCACACTTGAATATGAGGCAGCCAAGATGGTTAGAGTTAGCAAAGGACTATGACCTTAGTGTGCATTGTCACCCCGGGAAGGCAAATGTGGTTGCGGATGCACTGAGCCGCAAGGCTCGCTCAACTTAGAGATTGTTCCTCAAGGATATTTCAACCATATCTCTGTCGAACCAACCTTGCACGATCAGATTGTTGAAGCTTAATTAAATGATGCAAAGATTAAAATCCTCAAGAGAAAATTGGCAAAAGAGAAGGTAAAGGAAAAATATAATTGTTTCCGGCTAGATGGGCAGGGAGTGATGTGGTTTGGACATCGAATAGTAGTGCCCAAGAACACTGAACTCCGAAGGAAAATTATGGATGAAGCCCATCTCTCCAAATTTTCTATCCATCCCGGTAGCACCAAAATGTACCAAGATCTGAAACAAAACTTTTGGTGGACTAGGATGAAGCGGGAGATTGCCACGTATGTGTCGGAATGTGACACGTGTCAGCGGGTAAAGGCTAGCCACTTGAAGGTGGTAGGCACTCTTCAACCTCTACCTATTCCCTCATGGAAGTGGGAAGATATAAGCATGGACTTCATTGTTGGACTTCCCAGGACCCCGCAAGGGCATGACTCCATATGGGTAATTGTGGACTACCTCACCAAGACCGCACATTTTATTCCGGTTAATACCGCTTATGCCGCTAGGAGGTACGCTGAAATCTATTTGGAACGGATCATTTGTCTACATGAGGTACCCAAGACGATAATTTCAGATCGTGGTACTCAATTTGTGGCACACTTTTGGGAACAATTGTAACTATCCTTAGGCACAAAACTGATCCGTAGTTTGGCATATCACCCTCAAACCGATGGGCAGACGGAAAGGGTTAATCAAATACTTGAAGATATGCTTCGAGCTTGTGGTACCCATTATGGGAAGAATTGGGAGAAATGTCTGTCTCTCGCTGAATTCTCTTATAACAACAGCTACCAAGCAAGTCTTAAAATGGCACCTTTCGAAGCCTTGTATGGTAGAAGATGCCGGACACTGTTGTGTTGGTCCCAGGCAGGCGAGAGGTACACGTATGGCCCTGACCTTGTTAAGGAAGCAGAAGAAAAGGTTAGGATCATGCGTGAAAACTTGAGGACCGCACAATCGCGACAAAAGAGTTACTTTGATCAAAGACGGAAGCCACTTAAGTTCAAAGCCGGCGAACATGTGTATCTCAAGGTCTCCCCGACCAAGGGGGTGCAAAGGTTTGGATTGAAAGGAAAACTTGCACCTCGCTACGTTGGCCCATATGAAATCACTCAACAATGTGGACCGGTAGCGTACCATGTGAAGCGTACCATGCACAATGTATTCCATGTCTCCCAACTCAAGAAATGTCTTGGTGTCCCGACCGAGGTTGTTGAGCAAGAAGAACTCTCGGTTGAACCGGATCTTTCTTATGATGAGCATCCCATCAAGATCCTCGATGAGAAGGAGAGACAAACACGAAGAAGAGAAGTTAAAATGTATAAAATTTAGTGGAGTCATCACTCCGAGGATGAAGCCACATGGGAAACCGAGGACTATCTTAAAAAGAAATTCCCCGACATCCTTCCTAAGACCAAGGTACATTTTCCTACCTTGTCCCTAAGCACAATCGAATCTCGGGGCAAGATTCCTTTTAAGGGGGGTAGGCTGTGACATCCCTAAAGTTAGCACCTTAAAAACACACTAAAAACAGGATCAAAGGGTAGCATTGGTTGTAGCACACTTGATTTGAATTTAAAATTCGAAACTTGAATTTCAATAAGGCCTTTTTGACACCCAACTGAAATCTCAAGAATTTTGTACTAAACTTAAAAATCTCCAAAGATAAAAGTTGTTTGCCATCACAAATAAGGCCTAGTTACTGTTGGGAACTTTTTCAAATTTTGCAGTTAAGCCCCTCAAAAACTCAAAAAACCATGCTGAACACCTGTTTGAAAATGGCCTGTTTGAGCTTGAAAAATTTGAAATTTCAGGTTCACTCCAAAAGGAAAGTTGTGTCCCACATCTCAAACTCCAACTTTTATTTTTGCACATTTGAATGTTCAGCTCAAATTTTTGGAGAAAATCCACAGAGAAAAGAGGAGCTCCAAGGGCGCCTGCCAGCTCGCCCTGGCGCGCTCTACGCAGGCCAGCAGTGGCCGCCACGTGGCCGGCGAGCAGCAGCGGCCTCGCCTGGCCGGCCAAGCCACGACGGCGCGTTCCTCTTGTCCTCGCGCGGGTGTCGGGCTACTCTTACGGTCACATCGCGTGCTACGGCGCCCTTGCTGCCTCGCGCCGCGCGGAACGCCATGATGGCGAGCAGAGCTCGGCCACCGGCCGCGGCCGCGCGCGCCGCGCTGAGCTGCTCCGCGGTCGATTCCCTCCCGCTACGCGCCAGGCCCCCTCTGCGGCGTACCTCCCTTTGCTCACGCCACGATCCGCGACGCCCAACCGCTTCGCGCTTGCTGCCCGAGCTCACAGGCGCACTCATGGCGACCCCGACGGCTTGAGCATGGGCACACATGCCCCGAGCGAGCCCAACAGCCTCTAGCTCGCTCCAAACGCTCGCCAAGGGACCCTAACTCCTCTCCTCAGCCAGCAGCGCAGCCAGCTCCTTCCCTCGCGCTCCCGAGCTTCGTCTTCAACCTCTGGCCGCAAGAGCCGAGCTCGAGCGCCGGAGCAAATTCACCCCCATCCCTCCACCATTTCCAAATTCCCCGCACTCAGAGCTAGACCACTTCCTTAGCTTCCTTTTCCCCCACTTCTCTCAAGCTCCCCTCAACTCTCCGGCGAGAAATCAGGATTTCCCCCAAAATCCCCATTTCCAGCCGCCAGAGCACCTCCACGTCGAGCTACCCCTTCGAGCCATCCCCAACGCCAACCGAGCATCCCAACGTCTTTGCCAAGTCCCACTGACGCTCACGAGCCCCTCCAACCCCGGTGAAAGCCACTGACCACCACTGCTCCATCGCCGGCGACCTCCAAGCCACCTCCGGCCTCCCAACCGCCACCAT
Organism: Digitaria exilis; assembly: GCA_015342445.1. Lineage (NCBI taxonomy): Eukaryota > Viridiplantae > Streptophyta > Magnoliopsida > Poales > Poaceae > Digitaria > Digitaria exilis. Next base: position 153,788 of record JACEFO010003006.1, read on the forward strand.
TCGACTCGTGGTGAGCTGCTCGTCATTTTCCCCCACTTCTCGGACCTCCTCCCACCGTCGTTTGGCCGGCGCAACGCCGCCGACGAGCCAAGGGCACATCTTCATCTTCTTCCTTTTCGTAGAGTTCCCAGTGAAAGAATCCAGGGGCCTGTTTGCGAAGTTTCAAAAGTTTCAAGGGTCACAGCGCAAAAAGATTCTTAAGGTTTAGTTTTTTTCCCGAAATCTTGTAAAATCCACTAAAAATCATAGAAAAATCAGAAAAACGCTCAAAAATACTCCCTGGACTCGAGAGATTGTAAACTCCAATCTCATGTTAGCATGTATACACTTTTTGTGAACAGTTTTTGAATTAAAATTTAAACTCAGTTTTTAGAATCTTGTGCACCATTTCAAATTCTGAGCTCTTCTGGAGCCGAACTTTGGATATGTTGTTTGCTATGGGTTTAGACGCCTTGTATCCAAAGGAGACCTAAAAATATGGACTGTAGCTTCAGTTATGATTTATTTTGTGATTCATGTTTTAGTTTAGTTCTGCAATTATTAAAAATAATCCGTGCAGCCAAAGATCACTATCTTTCACCAGAGGTCTAGGAACTTATTAGAACATGTGGTAAAAATGCTAAATCTAATTTTGAAATTGTTGAGGCTCCCAAATAAATAGATGTTAGTTTTCGGATAGAAAATTTATAAGGGCTGTCCAAGTGTTATTTTTAGCCACCACTTGGTTAGAGCCTCTCTTTCACTCATGCATAGCTCTGGTAAAGAAATCTCCTGTTTTGGAAGTAGTTTTGATTTTATATGAATTAATCTTGTTTCCTAGGACAGCAACTTGTTCGATTTTTAATAAATTCTGTGTAGCTCAATTTTAGCTAACTTTTGGAGTGAGCCTAACTCTTATACTCCTGTAGCTGTCATAAAGTTTGTGGATAAAAAGGATGCACAGAAATAGAGAAACAAAAATGAGAAGAAGCTACAGTAAAATTGAGTTTTATCAAAAGAAATAGAACACTTTGGATAATTAAGTAAATATGGAGCATGTGAAATCTAAATTCCAGAACTGCACACTTGCTTAAAAATAATAATTTGAAATGTTGTATATGTGTACACAATAACCATCATACAGACATAAAAATTTCCACACACCTCCTCTAATTTTGTGAAGGAGAAAATAAATCACTAGTATGTCTAGGTGAATATGGCCTTCAAGGCCTTGTTCTTAGATCACATAGGCAGCCGCATTAAAGTTGTGTATCTCATGTAGAAGGCGCTCTCGCTGACAGTGCCTAAAACCTCGTCCCCGTCAACGAAGAAGAAGTCCCCGAGGGTGGTGCCAACGTCGTCGTGATTGACCCGGAGCCTGACAGTCAGTTAGGTCAAGAAGGCAAGCCCCAGAGCATGACCTAACTTTAATTCGTGCAACTATAAATTTATTATGCTTGTGCATTTACGTTCTAGGTGTTGTATGAATACCCTAGTTTCATGATTCTAGTACCTATGACTGGAAATACTAGCATGATAGGATCGGTAGAGCAATGCCCTTAGGACCATTACAAGTCGAGTGATTTCCTGTCACTCGCGAGATGTAGGAGTTGCTTGTCTTTACTTATGTTGGAATCGTAAGGACGGAAGGGTGGGATGGTATGTGTAGATCTCCCATCCATGTAGGATAATTGGATTAAGGTCGAAACGTGTGGTTCTGTGTGTCAAGTTTTTGAACGTACCACACGCATGCCGACCTATGGGAATCGGTAAGCCTGGTACCAGATTGAAGCAGTTAGGACCGATAGCCAACTCTCCTTGGAAATATTTTGTTTCCCTTGCCGTACACATGTGGATATATGCGTGATGCCGTGAGTGAAGCGGTAAACCTTTATCCTAAGGGAGTGGACCCGGCGCCGAATTGTGGATTGATGGGAAAGGTTGGGCAGTGCTTGTGCCTTTTATAGCAAGCATTATCCGTGTGTGTTGGGTTTCCCCTAACCATGTAGCAAAATTCGGTTCGAACTGTCCGCTTCTCGCGGTTAACGAGTTGCGTTTTGCGTGACGCTTTTCTCATTTTGATTCGCATAAAAAAGGCTTGGCTGGTTTGGGCCACGGGGGCTTTCATGCATGGCCCCCCTAGTAGGTCTTCTCACATGCGTGGAGATGGTGGAGACTCGGGGACTCTGGGCGTCGATTGCCAGAGGTAGTTGGTGCCGTAGAGGCAGCTCTTGCTGGCGACTTGCGACCCCCTCGGTGTCCGGCCCTCGGTAGAATGGTTCAAGAGACACAAAACAAGGGGTTTATACTAGTTCGGGAAGAATCCCTACATCCAGTTGGGGTGGCCTTAGTCTGTATTGCTCTCTTGGCGGCGGATTATAACGAAGGCTGGTTCAAGCCTTGGGTGTGTAGTGCGTGTAGGGAACTAAATGTTTAGAGATTGAGAGTCCAAAATATTGGAATCTCCCACACAGGGGGGAAGCCTCCCCTTTTATAGAAGAAGGGGAGGGTGTCGTACATTGATATTCAAATGTGGTCAAGGAGTCTCATTAACCGCGAGAAGCAGACAGTTCGAACCGAATTTTGCTACCTGGCCAGGGGAAACCCAACACACACGGATAATGCTTGCTATAAAAGGCTTCACTTCCCAACCTTTCCCATCAATCCACAATTCGGCGCCGGGTCCATTCCCTTAGGATAAAGGTTTACCGCTTCACTCACGGCATCACGCATATATCCACATGTGTACGGCAAGGGAAACATAATGTTTCCAAGGAGAGATGGCTATCGGCCCTAGCTGCTTCAATTAGGTACCGGGCTTACCGATTCCCATAGGTCGGCATGCATGTGGTACGTTCAAAAACTTGACACATAGAACCACACGTTTCGACCTTAATCCAATTATCATACACGGACGGGAGATATACACATACCATCCCGCCCGTCCATCCTTATGATTCCAACATAAGTAAAGACAAGCAACTCCTATATCTCGCGAGTGACAGGAAATCACTCGACTTGTAACGGTCTTAAAGGCATTGCTCTATCGATCTTAACATACTAGTATTTCAAGTCATAGGTACTAGAATCATGCAACTAAGGTATTAAAACAACACCTACAACGTAAATGCACAAGCATAATAAATACATAGTTGCACGAATTAAAAGTTAGGCTATGCTCCGGGGCTTGCCTTCTTGAGCTAAAACGTTGTCAGGCTCCTGGTTGTTCACGGCGATGTCGGCACCTCCCTCGGGATCTTCTTCTTCATTGACGAGAACAAGGTTGTAGGTTCCGTCAGCGAGGGCGCCTTCTACATGAGATGCATAAATTTTTAAGAGTTGCTGCTGGTTTTTAGTCTAAAAGTTAAGGCTCTTAAAGGCCATATTCACCTAGACATGTAAAAGGTTTATTCTTTTCTTCACAATTTAAGGGTAGTTTGTGTGGTGTGGATGTTATGTTTTTATGATGGTGATTGTGTACACATATAAAAATAATACAACTTTTATCTCTAAGCAAGTACCTTAGTTCAGAAATTTTAAAACTCCACATGCTTATTTAAAAAATTATCAAAAGTGACTCACTTCTTTTTATCAAACTAATCTACTCTAGTTTCTTCTCATTTTTGTTTCCCTGTTTCTGTTCATCCCTTTTATCCACAAACTTTATGACAGCTACTGGAGTATAGGAGCTAGTCTCACTCAAAAATTTAGCAAAAACTGAGCTACACAGAATTTATTAAAAATAGTACAAGTTTCTGCTCAAAGAAACAAGATTAATTCATATAAAATTGAAACTACCTTCAAATCAGCTAATTTTTCTACCAGAGCTACTCACAAGTGAAAGAAAGGCTCTGACCAAGTGGTGGCTAAAAATAACACTTGGACAGCCCTTAATAATTTTCTTTCGGAAACCTAACATCTATTTATTTGGGAACCTCAACAGGGTCAAAAATTAAGTTTAGCATTTTTACCTCATGTGCTAACAAGTTCTTAGGCTTCTGGAGAAAAATGATGATTTTTGGCTGCATGGATTATTTTTAATAATTACATGACTAAACTAAGACAGAATCACAAATTAAATCATAACTGAGGCTACAGTCCATATTTTTAGGTCTCCTTTGGACACAAGGCGTCTACTGTCACTAAAAACAACATATCCAAAGTTCAGCTCTAGAAGAGCTCAGGATTTGAAACGGTGCACAAGTTTCTAAATTCACAGTTCGAATTTTAATTCAAACATGGTTCACCAAAAGTAGACACATGCTAACATGAGATTGGAGTTTACAATCTCACGATTCCAGAGAGTATTTTTGTGCATTTTTCCGATTTTTGTATGATTTTTGGTGGATTTTACAAGATTTCGGGAAAATGGATTAAACCTTAAGAATCTTTTTACGGCGCGACCCTTGAATCTTTTGAAAACTTCACGAACAGGTCCCTGCCTTCTTTCACTGGGAACCCTGTGAAAAGGAAGACGATGAAGTTAAGTCCTCGGCTCGTCTACGGCGTTGCGCCGGCCAAACGACGGCGGGAGGAGGTCGGAGAAGTGGGGGAAAAGGACCAGCAGCTCACCACGAGTCGAATGGTGGCGGTTGGGAGGCCGGAGGAGGCTCGGGGGTCGCCGGCGACATGCGGTGGTGGTGCGGCCACCGCGGCTTCGATTCCGGCGAGGTTGGTGGCTGTCACCGGGGTTGGAGGGGCCTGTGAGCACCAGTGGGACTCGGTGGAACTGTTGGGATGCTCGGTTGACCTCGGGGATGGCTCGAAGTGGGCGCTCGACGTGGAGGTGCTCCTGCGGCCGGAAATGGGGATTTGGGGGAAAATGCAATTTCTCGCCGGAGACTTGGGGAAAGCTCGAGAGAAGTGGGGGAAAAGGAAGCTAGGGAAGTGGTCTAGCTCTGTGTGCGAGGAATTTGGGAATGGTGGAGAGATGGGGACGAATTTTGCCCCGACACTCAGCTCGGTTCTCGCGCCTGGAGGTTGAAGAAGGTGGGAGCGAACGCGGGGAGAAGGGAAATGGCTAGGCGCTAGCTGGGGGAAGGAATGAGGGTGCTCGGTGGAGTGTTTGGGCACGCTAGAGAGGAATGTGCTGCCTCGGGAGCGCACGCGAGGGAAGCTAGGTGACGGGACGCGCCATTGATGCGCCCCCGAGCTCGGACATAGCGCGCGATAGGGTTGGGCGAGGGGGATCATGGCGTGATCGAGTGAGATACGCAGCAGAGCCTCTTGGCGCGTCGCGAGCGAGAAACTCGGCCGCGGGATGGCGCTGCACGGCGGCGCGCGGCTGCGGCCAGTGGCCGAGCTCGCTCGCCATCATGGCGCTCCGCGGCGTGAGGCAGCAGGGACGCCGCCGTCCGTGATGTGACCGTGCGAGAGGCCGGACACCCGCGCGAGGACAAGCGCTACACGCTGCCATGGCTCGGCCGGCCTGGCGTGGTCTCCGCCGCTCGCCGGCCACGTGGCGGCCAGACTCCGGCCGGAGCAGAGCGCGCCAGGGGTGAGCTGGCAGCACCTGTGGAGCTCCTTTTCCTCTTTCGAATTTTCTCCAAAAATTTGAACTGAACATCGAAATGTGTAAAAAGAAAAGTTGGAGTTTGAGATGTGGGACACAACTTTCTTTTTAGTGCAAACCTGAAATTTCAAATTTTTCAAGCTCAAACAAGCCAATTTCAAACAGGCGTTCAGCACTGTTTTCGAGTTTTTGAGGGGCTAAACTGCAAAATTTGAAAAAGTAGCCAACGGTGACTAGGCTTTATTTGTGATGGCAAACAACTTTTATTTTTGGAGATTTTCAAGTTTAGTACAAATTTCTTGAGATTTCAGTTGGGTGTCAAAAAGGCCTTTCTTTTGAATTTAATTTGAATTTTGGGTCAAATTTTGTGTACTCACACCATTATTCCCCTTTTAACCTGTTTTAAATATGTTTTCAATGTATTAACATAAGGGATGTCACAGACTACCCCCCTAAAAAGAATCTCGCCCCGAGATTCGATTGTGCTTAGGAACAAGGTGGGAAAAAAAAGGTACCTTGGTCTAAGAAAGGATGTCGGGGAAGTTCTTCTTAAGATAGTCCTCGGTTTCCCACGTGGCTTCATCTTCGGAGTGATGACTCCACTGAATTTTGTACATTTTAACTCCTCTTCTTCGTGCTTGTCTCTCCTTCTCATCGAGGATCTTGACGTGCTCATCATAGGAGAGATCCGGTTCAACCGAGAGTTCTTCTTGCTCAACAACCTTTGTCGGAACACGAAGACATTTCTTGAGTTGGGGGACATGGAATACATCGTGCACGGAGGAGAGCTTCTTGGGAAGCTTCACACGGTACGCTACCGGTCCACATTGTTGAGTGATTTCATATGGGCCAATGTAGCGAGGTGCAAGTTTTCCTTTTAATCCAAACCTTTGTACACCCTTGGTCAGGGAGACCTTGAGATACACATGATCGCCGGCTTCGAACTGAAGGGGCTTCCGTCTTCGATCAAAGTAACTCTTTTGCCGTGATTGTGCGGTTCTCAAATTTTCACGGATGATCTTGACCTTTTCTTCCGCTTCCTTTACAAGGTCAGGGCCATATGTGTACCTCTCGCCTGCCTGGGACCAACTCAACGATGTCCGACATCTTCTACCATATAAGGCTTCGAAAGGTGCCATTTTAAGACTCGCTTGGTAGCTGTTGTTATAGGAGAATTCAGCAAGAGATAAGCAGCTTTCCCAATTCCTCCCATAATGGATAACACAAGCTCGAAGCATATCCTCAAGTATTTGATTTACCCTTTCCGTCTGCCCATCGGTTTGAGGGTGATATGCTGAACTACGGATCAGTTTTGTGCCTAGGGATAGTTGCAATTGTTCCCAAAAGCGTGCCACAAATTGAGTACCACGATCTGAAATTATCGTCTTGGGTACCCCATGTAGACAAACAATTCGTTCCAAGTAGATTTCCACATACTTCTTTGCGGCATAAATGGTATTGACAGGAATAAAATGTGCGGTCTTGGTGAGGCGGTCCACAACTACCCAAATGGAGTCATGCCCCTGAGGGGTTGTGGGAAGTCCAACAATGAAGTCCATGCTTATATCTTCCCACTTCCATGAGGGAATAGGTAGAGGTTGAAGAGTGCCTGCTACCTTCAAGTGGCTAGCCTTTACCTGCTGACACGTGTCACATTCCGACACATACGTAGCAATTTCCCGCTTCATCCTAGTCCACCAAAAGTTTTGTCTCAGATCTTGGTACATTTTGGTGCTACCGAGATGGATAGAAAACTTAGAGAGATGGGCCTCGTCCATAATCTTCCTCCGGAGTTCAGTGTTCTTGGGCACTACTATACGATGTCCAAACCACATCACTCCCTGCCCATCTAGCCGGAAACACTTGTATTTTTCCTTCACCTTCTCTTTTGCCAATTTCCTTTTAAGGATTTTAATCTTTGTGTCATTTAATTGGGCTTCAACAATCTGATCGTGCAAGGTTGGTTCAACTGAAATATGGTTGAAGTACCCGTGCGGAACAATCTCTAAGTTGAGCTTTGCCACTTCATGGCACAAGGTGTCAGCGTAGGACTCCACGGATAGGCAGTGACAGCGAGCCTTGCGACTCAGTGCATCCGCAACCACATTAGCCTTCCCAGGGTGATAATGCACACTAAGGTCATAGTCCTTTGCTAACTCCAACCATCTTCGCTGCCTCATATTCAAATGTGCCTGAGTGAAGACATATTTGAGGCTCTTGTGGTCGGTGTATACGTTGCATGGAATACCCATCAGATAGTGCCTCCATATCTTGAGAGCATGAATAACCGCTGCTAACTCAAGATCATGCGTGGGGTAGTTCTGCTCATGAGGCCAGAGTGCTCGAGAAGCATAAGCAATGACTCGGTTCTCTTGCATAAGAACACAGCCAAGTCCGGTGCCTGAAGCATCGCAATAGACATCATAGGGCTTGGTGCTGCCGGGTTGAGCTAAAATTGGGGCTGAAGTTAAATGTTTTCTCAAAGTATGGAAAGCTTCGTCACATTTGTCACTTCACTCAAATTTGACTCCCTTCTTTAAGAGTTTGGTCATGGGTTTAGCAATCCGAGAGAAGTCCGGAATGAAGCGGCGATAGTAGCCTGCTAGGCCCAGAAAACTCCGAATCTCATGGGCAGAGGTAGGTGGTTGCCAATCCATCACCTCTTGTACCTTGGTTGGATCCACGGATATACCATCCTTGGAAACCGTGTGACCTAAGAATTTCACACTTTCTAGCCAGAACTCACATTTTGAGAACTTGGCGTAGAGCTGATGGTCTCTCAATCTTTGAAGAACAATGCAAAGGTGCTCGGCATGCTCTTCCTCATTCTTGGAATATATGAGAATGTCATCAATGAAAACCACCACAAATTTGTCGAGTTCGGACATGAAAACCGAATTCATGAGATACATGAAGTAGGCTGGGGCATTAGTGAGCCCAAATGACATGACCAAGAATTCGTAAAGTCCGTAGCGGGTGGAAAAGGCAGTCTTCGGAATGTCACAAGGTCGGATTTTTATTTGGTGATAGCCAGAGCGAAGATCAATCTTGGAGAACACTCTGGCGCCAGCTAGTTGGTCAAAAAGGACATCAATGCGGGGAAATGGATACTTGTTTTTGATGGTCACCGCATTGAGAGGCCGGTAATCGATACACAACCTCAAAGAATGATCCTTCTTCTTCACAAAGATAGCTGGGCAACCCCAAGGCGACACACTAGGGCAGATGAAACCCTTGTCTAGCAGTTCTTGGAGTTGAATTTTTAATTCAGCCAATTCATTGGGTGGCATTCTATAAGGTCTCTTTGATATAGGTGCCGTGCCAGGTTGGAGTTCAATCACAAATTCAATGTCCCTATCCGACGGCATCCCCGGTAAGTCATCCGGAAAGACATCGGCATACTCACATACCACTGGAATGTCCTTTAGTTGCGTTTCTATCATTGTGTAAGCACAAGCATTGACACAATTCCGTTGTGGTAGATATAGTGCACTAGGGCCATGTGTAGGCGAGTTTATTTCCACCACTCACTCAGCAACATCTAGGACAACCTTATGTTGAGTCATCCAATTTGCCCCCAAAACAATATCAATCCCTTCTATCCCAAGCAGAATTAAATCAGTGGAAAACACTTTACTACCCAACCTGATTGGTAATTTTCGTGTGACTTGGTTGGATGCTATTTTACCTCCCGCAGTTGATATCATATATGTTGATTTGGTATGGTAAGATTTTAACCCACATTTTGCATGAAATCTTGTGCTTATAAAACTATGTGTTGCCCCGGAATCAAACAATATCACAGCAGGTTGGTTGTGGATAGGAAAGGTACCAGTCATATCCGGTGCTCCCTTAGGTAGGTCAGCCAAGGTGGTGTAGTTAAGCCTTCCTTGCCTGACTTGCACTCGCTGCTGCTTGCCCTTGTTTTGCTGATTTCCAGGGCACTGGTTCTGTGGTTTGTTTTGTGGGCAGTCCTTGATGAAGTGACTGCTGCTGCCACACTTGAAGCACTGGTAGCCAGCTCCAGGATGGGATGGCTGCTGCACGTTCTGCCTCGGCGCCGGTTGCTGCTGCGGCAGTGGAGGGAAACGGGGCGCACCCTGCTGTGGTGGCCTAGCAACCCATCGTCCTCCCTGAGGTGCCTTGGGCTGCCCCTGTGGTGCAGCCGGGGGAACCAGGCAGAACCTCTGTGGATGTGCGCTATGTGGAGGTCGGACAATTGCCTCTCCAAATCTGCAATCATTGCGTCTCTGGTGTTCACCTCTATGGACAAAGAGGTCCTCTCTATCCCAATGTCACGGGCACGAACGGACATATCTATGGCAAGGTTGAGCACCTCACTCTGTGACCGTCCCAAAAGTGCCTGCAGCCGATGATAAGCCCAAATCCACCTCATCAAGAGTGTAGCTACAGCGACGGGGTTCTCCGCCATCCTCAAAGGCGAGCTAAGATAGCGCCTCATCCAATGAGCATTGTCCGGCTGGGCCGGTGGAAACAGCCCAAGAAGCTGATGCTCGACCAGGTCCTGGTTCTGAGCGCAGAAGGAACTGATGCCATTCAAGACAACTAGCTCACAAGTAGTCTCCATGTGGTGCCCAAGGACTTCCACACTCCATGTGGGAGAGCTAGGACACGGTGGGTGGCGATGCACCACCAAACGCACACGGGATCGAGTCACGCCTCGGTCACGGATGATGGTTCTCTCATATTGTGGCGGGGTTGGATAATCAAGCACCTGCAAAACGGACCAAAGGATGCTAGCAAAACCCTCCCATCCTAGACAGTCCGAGAAGGAGACGTCGTTGGGGTAACTGGCAAGGTCAGCGTGAGCGTCCATTCTGAACAAAAGGTCAAATATGAGAACCGGTTAGCGCCAAAGAAAATATAAACAGCTTCTGGACAGTGTAGTAAAAATTATAAAACTCTACATCTACAAACCCAAAAATTTCCAATTTTGGCCAGAACATATATTAAGTAATTTCAAACAAGTTTCATGTTTAAGGTTTGAGCTGAAACCATCGTTAAGAAGGTGTAAAAATTCAATTTTTAACTTACTGTTCCCAGAAATTTCCAGCAGACAGGGGGTTACCATTTTAAGCATAACTCTCATCCTACTGAACCAAATTTGCTGACATTTCTAAAGCATAAACTAGATAACATTTATGACAACTTTCATGTTGAACACTTCTTCGTTTGACGAGGTTTTCAGGTTCGAAACGACGATGTAAGCAGAGCTGTTTTCGGCAGAGTTTGAGCATAATTTCCGTTTATTTATTCAATTTTTGATGGCGGGTAGTTCAATGGTCGTGCATTAAGGTTCAATATAATTTTTGTGAATTGCAATGCATGAGTGGCCTATTCGTTCTCACCATCACACGTGCCAATAGACTTTTGGCCTATGAAGTTAGTGTCGGTGGCTAGGCAATATCCGTCTCTCCCTATATTAACTAGCCGAACTTTTCTAACCGTTCATCTTACGGAATCGCGGTTAGCGTACCAGCAGAAAATTCCATTCCAGAGCATATATAATCAACCTTTCGTGGCAGCACTACGAAAGCGTCTCCATGCATTACCACCCACTATAGAGGTGGCACCCGAACGTTCAACATTGAACGGGCAATGTTTCATATGTCACCAAAGCAACATATTGACAATTTCATACGCTCATGATATAGCGTATTGACTTTGTGCCACCATCATATTTGCATATGATGCCGTGGTACGCTACAGCAATCGCTGTACCTTGCGCCCACCATGCTATTCTAGTTTCATACGCCATCACAGCGTATTGACTATGTGCCGCCACTATACTTTCATATAGTGCCGTGGTACGTTACAACAATCGCCGTACCTTGCGCCCACCATTGCGTAAAGTAAATGACAGAATGAAATGTGCTGGAAGTCAGTATAATATATAATTAGCCACCTAATATATCGTGATCCCTTAACCCACATAGGCTTCACGCTCTATGTAACATCCTTAGCGGTCCTAAGAATAACCTTTCATCGCAAATGCGCGGCGGAAGTAAGAGTTGGTAAGTTTTATTCCAAAATGTTTATTTAAGGTTTGTTGCTCCCTCTGGTACGCCTGTTTTGGCTCTGATGCCAGCTGTGGTGGACCACTCCGAAATTATTCCAAGTTAAGTACCCATGGACCACTAATCAAGCAGTCAGACACTTAATCCGGAATAAGTTGGAGCGCCGTCAGATTATACCCGATTAACCACGTACTTTCACGATCGAAACAACAAGCGCGCCCACACGAAGGCATTGCTCTATCGATCTTAACATACTAGTATTTCAAGTCATAGGTACTAGAATCATGCAACTAAGATATTCAAACAACACCTACAACGTAAATGCACAAGCATAATAGATACATAGTTGCACGAATTAAAAGTTAGGCTATGCTCCGGGGCTTGCCTTCTTAAGCTAAAACGATGTCAGGCTCCTGGTTGTTCACGGCGATGTCGGCACCTCCCTCGGGATCTTTTTCTTCGTTGACGGGAACAAGGTTGTAGGTTCTGTCAGCGAGTGCGCCTTCTACAGGAGATGCATAAATTTTTAAGAGTTGCTGCTGGTTTTTAGTCTAAAAGTTAAGGCTCTTAAAGGCCATATTCACCTAGACATGTAAAAGGTTTATTCTTTTCTTCACAATTTAAGGGTAGTTTGTGTGGTGTGGATGTTATGTTTTTATGATGGTGATTGTGTACACATATAAAAATAATACAACTTTTATCTCTAAGCAAGTACCTTAGTTCAGAAATTTTAAAACTCCACATGCTTATTTAAATAATTATCAAAAGTGACTCACTTCTTTTTATCAAACTAATCTACTCTTGTTTTTTCTCATTTTTGTTTCTCTGTTTCTGTTCATCTTTTTTATCCACAAACTTTATGACAGCTACTGGAGTATAGGAGCTAGGCTCACTCCAAAATTTAGCTAAAACTGAGCTACACAGAATTTATTAAAAATAGTACAAGTTGTTGCTCAAAGAAACAAGATTAATTCATATAAAATTGAAAATACCTTCAAATCAGCTAGTTTGTCTACCAGAGCTACTCACAAGTGAAAGAAAGGCTCTGACCAAGTGGTGGCTAAAATTAACACTTGGACAGCCCTCAATAATTTTCTATCGGAAACCTAACATCTATTTATTTGGGAGCCTAAACAGGGTCAAAAATTAAGTTTAGCATTTTTACCTCATGTGCTAACAAGTTCTTAGGCCTCTGGAGAAAAATGGTGATTTTTGGCTGCATGGATTATTTTTAATAATTACAGGACTAAACTAAGACATAATCACAAATTAAATCATAACTAAAGCTACAGTCCATATTTTTTGGTCTCCTTTGGACACAAGGCGTCTAATGTCAATAAAAACAACATATCCAAAGTTCAGCTCTAGAAGGGCTCAGAATTCGAAATGGTGCACAAGTTTCTAAATTCACAGTTTGAATTTTAATTCAAAAACGGTTCACCAAAAGTATACACATGCTAACATGAGATTGGAGCTTACAATCTCACGAGTCCAGGGAGTATTTTTTTGCATTTTTCTGATTTTTGTACGATTTTTCGTGGATTTTACAAAATTTCGGGAAAATGGATTAAACCTTAAGAATCTTTTTACGGCGTGACCCTTGAATCTTTTGAAAACTTCGCGAACAGATTCCTGCCTTCTTTAACTGGGAACCCTGTGAAAAGGAAGAAGATGAAGTTAAGTCCTCGGCTCGTCGACGGCGTTGCGCCGGCCAAACGACAGCGGGAGGAGGTCGGAGAAGTGGGGGAAATGAACCAGCAGCTCACCATGAGTCGAATGGTGGCGGTTGGGAGGCCGCAGGAGGCTCGGGGGTCACCGGCGACGTGCGGTGGTGGTGCGGCCACCGCGGCTTCGATTCCGGCGAGGTTGGTGGCTGTCACCGGGGTTGGAGGGGCCTGTGAGCACCAGTGGGACTCGGTGGAACTGTTGGCGTGCTCGGTTGACCTCGGGGATGGCTCGAAGTGGGCGCTTAACGTGGAGGTGCTCCGGCGGCCGGAAATGGGGATTTGGGGGAAAATCCAATTTCTCGCCGGAGAGTTGGGGAAAGCTCGAGAGAAGTGGGGGAAAAGGAAGCTAGGGAAGTGGTCTAGCTCTGTGCGCGAGGAATTTGGGAATGGTGGAGAGACGAGGACAAATTTTGCCCCGACAGTCAGCTCGGTTCTCGCGGCTGGAGGTTGAAGAAGGTGGGAGCGAACGTGGGGAGAAGGGAAATGGCTGGGCGCTAGCTGGGGGAAGGAATGAGGGTGCTCGGTGGAGTGTTTGGGCACGCTAGAGAGAAATGAGCTGCCTCGGGAGCACGCGCGAGGGAAGCTAGGTGACGGGACGCGCCATTGATGCGCCCCCGAGCTCGGACAGAGCGCGCGACAGGGTTGGGCGAGGGGAATCGTGGCGTGATCGAGTGAGATATGCAGCAGAGCCTCTTGGCGCGTCGTGAGCAAGAAACTCGGCCGCGGGACGGCGCTGCACGGTGCGCGCGCGGCTGCGGCCAGTGGCCGAGCTCGCTCGCCATCATGGCGCTCCGCAGCGCGAGGCAGCAGGGACGCCGCAGTCCGTGATGTGACCGTGCGAGAGGCCGGACACCCACGCGAGGACAAGCGCTACGGGCCGCCATGGCTCGGCCGGCCTGGCGTGGTCTCCGCCGCACGCCGGCCACGTGGCGGCCGGACTGCGGCCGGAGCAGAGCGCGCCAGGGGTGAGCTGGCAGCACCCGTGGAACTACTTTGCCTCTTTCGAATTTTCTCCAAAAATTTGAACTGAACATCAAAATGTGTAAAAATAAAAGTTGGAGTTTGAGATGTGGGACACAACTTTCTTTTTGGTGTGAACCTGAAATTTCAAATTTTTCAAGCTCAAACAAGCCAATTTCAAACAGGCGTTCAGCATTGTTTTCTGAGTTTTTGAGGGGCTAAACTGCAAAATTTGAAAAAGTTCCTAACAGTGACTAGGCCTTATTTGTGATGGCAAACAACTTTTATTTTTGGAGATTTTCAAGTTTAGTACAAATGTCTTGAGATTTCAGTTGGGTGTCAAAAAGGCCTTTGTTTTGAATTTAATTTGAATTTTGGGTCAAATTTTGTGTACTCACACCATTATTCCCCCTTTTAACCTGTTTTAAATATGTTTTCAATGTATTAACATCAGGGATGTCACAGAGCTCCTCCTCTGGAGAAGAAAAAGAAGGGAGAAGACAGAGATGGCGATGACAAAGAAGACAAGATAGACGAGGGTTTCCCTTGGGTCCAAAACCAAGTCAACGTCATCGTCGGCGGCAACTATGGCAGCGACTCTAGGCAAACTTGGAAGGAGACCGAGCTCGAGATCCTAGACAAAGGGCCAGCGGTCCGCATGCCAATCAAGTGGTCGGACCGCCCGATCACATTCACCAAGGCCGACCAGTGGCGTTCTTTCCCCAAGCCGGGACGCTACCCCTTGGTCCATGACCCCATCATGAGCGGGTCGCGTATAGCCAGAATGCTCATCAACGTGGGCAGTAGCCTCGATGTTATCTTTGCCAAGACTCTCAAGATGATGGGTTTCAATCTCGAAACCGACCTCAAGCCAGGAGATTCAGCCTTCTACGGCATCGTCCCCGGGAACGCCGCAGTCCTCCTAGGACAAATCAGCTTTCCCGTCACATTCGAGACAGAGAAGAATACCGCAACGAATTCATAACATTCAAAGTTGCATACTTCTTCATCAGCTACAATGCCATCATCGGGCGTCCAGGACTGGCCCGATTCATGGCAATCCCTCACTATGTGTACCTGTTGCTCAAAATGTCAGGTCCCAACGGGGTCATCTTCATTCGAGGTGACCTCAAGAAGTCCTACGAGCGCGACAACGAAGCTGTCGATCTCGCCATGAAGGCCGCCGCCGACACTGCCCAGAAGGAAGTCCTCCTGCTCCACGCCCCTCCCATTGAAGCAGGAACTAAAGACAAGCTCGAGACGGAGAAGGCCGGCAAGAGGGTCGCCCCAGTGTTGGCACTTCTTAATGTCACTGGAATTGTGCCGTTAGAAAGCCAGTGGGAAACTCTTGTCCTATAGAATAAAATATTCTGCAAGCGCACAGAATGACCGTGTAGCACTTCACCTTGGAGTATTCCAGGGTATCGTAAATTTCCACGGGGAAGCTCTTTGGTTAAAGTGATATTGAGAAATTATACCAGGAACACATTCTAGAAATATACACCAACTATCTTAGGGGAGATAACTGGGACGCAAAGATATGATAGGTGGCTACCCTAAATGACTTAGCTTATCTAAAAGGTAAGCTAGATAGAAGGTCAAAATGACCAGCGACACAGGAGACTTCTACACTTAGAGATAGAAAAGAAGCTGGGAGAGCAACGAGTGAGAAAGGATTCCTAAGACACCCCTAAACTTATAAGAAAGCCTCTAATGATCTAGACTAGAACTCTACCTAGCTGTCAGGGATAAGAGCTTACTTCGGCGGCTGGAAGAGGAAAGGTCTAGACGGGATAGAATGGGGACCTAACGGCAACCTGCAACTACTGCTATGGAAACACCCGAACGTTGTGGTCGCACAAAGGACGGACAAGGCTGTCACCACTTGCCGCCTACCACTCTCTTTCCGTGGGGTGGAACACAATTCTAGCTAACACCTAACCAAACACCAGATCTGGGTTCGATGCTAGGATTTCTTGTGAGGCCTTCACAAGAAACCCCCCTCTACCTAGGAGACGGCTAAATCTCCTAGTCCGGGCGAGAAACCCGTAAGGTAAAAGCCTGACAAACTAACTAGACTCTAACTGAATCTAAAGGTTATGAAATGAAAGGATCACACTACTCTCCTAGATAAACTAAGGAAAGCAGGAAAGAAAAGCTTAATCGATAAAGTAAAGAAGATAACTATATTGATAAAGGAAATATTCGAAGTATAAAGAAAAGATACAAGAACTTTACCTGATCTCCG
Source organism: Digitaria exilis (assembly GCA_015342445.1). NCBI lineage: Eukaryota > Viridiplantae > Streptophyta > Magnoliopsida > Poales > Poaceae > Digitaria > Digitaria exilis. Next base: position 170,252 of record JACEFO010003006.1, read on the forward strand.
AGAGACTGCGGAACCTCGAGGCAAGCTCGACTCAACTCTAACTCCCAACTCTAATCTACTCTAGAAAATATAAAAAAATAGAGAAGCTCCTTCTTGGTGTGTGCTGAGAAGTAAGTGGAGGCCTCCTTTTATAGCTTGAGCAGGTCAGTTAAGCATCTTGGCGGTTAAGTTAGCTCAGCATGCAACCGTCCTCAGAAGAGCGCCTTGAACGGAGTCGGTGGCCGGCCGTTCGTCCGGTTCCTGGCCGATCGGCCAGGGTTGGTCGCCATCTAGCACCGCCTTTCGCAGCAACGCTCTGGATTGCCTCCTGGTGTTGGTAGTCATGACGGTTATTAACTGCCTGGCAGTTAAGGCATGCAAGTGGGCCCTCTAATCCATGTGATGTGCCTTTCGGGCCCTTTGATCAAACCGTCATTGGATGAATGGCTTGGAAGCTTTTCATGTGTCCTAATTTGCTCCTGGATCAGTGACTTGTCATTTGGCTGAGATGTCTGGCCGATCGGTCAGGACTTGGCCGGTCGGCTAGGCTTTTTGCCCGTTTTTGTCCTATTTTCTGCCACGTGTCCCTGCATTCACAACTTCACCAAAACTTGTGGAATTTGTTAAATATAAGCAAAATATACATGGAACATTGTGCAAAGTTCTCATTTTATCCGAAATGTTGACGGTCACAAGGTGTCATAATGGCCGTCAACACACCCCCAAGCTTCTCCCTTTGCTCGTCCTCGAGCAAAGCTAAGACTTAGGCTCGGTGGATCAGGAGTTGCGTCAATGCATACCCCCTACAAGTACCCTGTGCATAAACCTAAACTCTGACAAAGTAGATTGAATTAATTGGCACATAATCAATCCTTACCTTTGCTCATCTGTGGGGCTTATTGCTTTTCGTCTTTGTCACAGGCAGTTGGAAAGCTGAACGATCATCACCGGAGTTTCCTGCAGCTGTTCAGGTTCCTCCTCGGGGAGATAATTTTCACAAAGATGGTAAATATCCCCGATGGTACTCTCGAGTCACTCAAGTGTATAAATCCTCACCTTGGTCGAACCGACCATGACTCCTACTCTAATGGCCGATATCTGGAGCTTTGGGTAGGGAAAAAGAAGCATACCTTGGTTACCTTTGTTGACAAACCGAATGGTGATTCTCGAGAAGTAGTGCTCATCAAATTCCCATCCTTGGAATTTAATGTTCAGGAGAAGAGGAGAGAATGGACTCACACATGGAAAGATTGCTTGATTCTTAGACTCATATTGTACTCTTTTTGTAGATCTTCTTTCTCCTTTCTCTTCTTTCTTTCTCTCTCTCTCTCTCCTTTTTTTTAAAGAGGAGAGAGGATAGGTAAAAATAGGAGCTCAGATCCTTGCTTGAATTCATGAGAATTTTCATTGGAGCCTTTTTCTTGAATCATGGGTAGAATAGGTACACAGTGCAGATTTTGGGCTGGCTAGTGAAATGTGTTGTCCGGCGAAGGTGGATGTTAATACTCGGAGTGAGAAATCAACATGCCGGACAGTTTGAGGCTAGCAGACAATGGTTACGCGAAGGAGAAGGAGTAGGTAGATGATAAGCATTTCCTTCCCGAGAACACACCGCTCGACAAATCTCAAAGTAACACAAGACTGCATATGGTGGCTAGAATAAAATTTTGCATATATGGCTCTGGTGGGTCAATCATCCATCGGGGTATTTTCCATGAACTAATCTACTCCCGAGAGATTCCTTATTGAGCATGCATTCTTACTCTAGTTCAAACCATATCAATATTCCTAACAACTAGACTTTGCCAACTATTGCTTATGCTCCCATTATAATGAAACATAGGGGAACGCCACATGCCAACGAACTCAAGTACTAAGAGAGTAAAGGGTTATGTACGAGGCACGTGTAAAGCATAAACAGAGCAACTATTCATCATGTCCAAAAAAAGAACTTGCAAAACTTCCATGTACAAATTACTTGGAGAATTGTCTTCCTTTTATTATTATTAATAAAATTCTAAAGCATGTCATGGCATTTCAAGAAATTAAACGACAAAGGAACGACAGATAATGATAGAGGCGGAGTGCCCGATCTTTCGGTGAGTGGAGATAATTTCGACTTGGGCGGAAGTAGACCCTCACGATCCGACTACGACGAGCGAACTCGAGGTGCCAATGCAATCGCTGAACCAACTCCCTGTGGTTACCGAACTTGCTGGCGCAAGGTCGGCCTGATCACGAAGATTAATCCCTGTTTGCAATCGAAGAACAAACAAGAACAAGAGGCGAGCAATCTTAATATCACTCGAAGGTGGAGTCCTGAATCACAGAGGTCAGCGCGTATTTGCGCGTGATCCATTTAGCAGTGGCTAATCGTAAAACAAAACTCAAGTTCTAATGAAAAGAGTAGTCTAATCTAAATAGAGGAGACACAGCCCCTGGCGGCTACGGAAGGTGGCGCCCTAGGGTTGGAAAACCCTAGACGCCGCTAGCTGGGCTGCCACAGCCACGGGCCTCGAAGTGGCTGGTCGTCTATTCTCCTGGACCTTCATTCTTTAGTCCCATGATGTAGTTCAACTCTCTTACGTGAGCCCATGTAATTGGCCCAAGTGGAGGAAGCTTCTGGGCCTCTGGCGCCTGAGGGAGAGGCGCCTGAGGGAAAGGTGCCTGAGCCAAAGGCACCTGATCTTCTGGCGCTGTGTCTGCTGTCGTCGTACTCGTAGTGTAGTCGATGTCCTCATCAGCCTCCCCTTCTTGAAACGAAGTCGTCCTCGACGGCAACTCCTCATCCTCGCCCTTTATGGTGTCAAATCTGCAACATTAAAACTAGTGGAAACACCAAACTCCGCAGGTAGGTCAAGAACATAAGCATTATCATTAATCTTGGTTAGCACTTTGAAAGGACCAGCGGCGCGAGGCATCAATTTAGAACGGCGTAAAGTAGGAAAGCGATCCTTACGCAAGTGCAACCAAACCAAATCACCAGGTGCAAAAGTAACATGTTTGCGACCTTTACTGCCCACAACCTGATAGCGAACATTCGCAGCAGCAATATTTTGACGAGTTTGATCAGGCAACATTATCATTTGCTCAACATGTGCAACGGCATCTAAGTGGGGAGCATCGGCAGCATCAGCAGAAAATAAATCAATAGGCGCGCGTGGAACATAACCATAAACCACCTCAAAAGGGCACATCTTAGTCGAAGAATGCGTAGCACGGTTATAAGCAAACTCAACATGAGGCAAACAATCTTCCCAACGTTTTAAGTTCTTGTCTAAAACAGCCCTAAGCATGGTAGACAAAGTTCTATTTACCACCTCAGTTTGCCCATCAGTCTGAGGATGACATGTAGTACTAAACAGCAATTTAGTGCCCAATTTATTCCACAGTGATCTCCAAAAATGACTGAGAAACTTAGCATCATGATCAGAGACAATTGTATTTGGAATGCCATGCAAACGAACAATTTCTCGAAAGAACAATTCAGCAACCATGCTAGCATCATCAGTTTTATGACAAGGTATAAAGTGAGCCATTTTAGAGAAGCGATCGACAACCACAAAAATGCTATCCCTCCCCTTCTTAGTTCTAGGCAGTCCTAAAACAAAGTCCATTGAAATATCAAGCCACGGGGACGAAGGGACAGGCAAAGGCATATACAAACCGTGGTTGTTCAGACGGGATTTAGCTTTCTGGCATGTAGTGCAGCGTGCAACAAGGCGTTCGACATCACGGCGCATCCGGGGCCAGAAGAAGTGCACGGACATTATCTCGTGTGTCTTGAAGACGCCAAAGTGGCTTATGAGGCCGCCGCCATGTGCTTCCTGCAACAACAAAAGACGAACCGAGGTCGCTGGAACACACAGCTTGTTAGCTCGAAACAGGAACCCGTCCTACAGATGAAATTGACCCCATGGTTTCCCAGTCAAGCAATGAGAAAAAGCATCGCTAAAATCAGCATCATCAACATATTGATCTTTCATAGTGTGCAAGCCAAAAATTTTGAAATCTAGTTGTGAAAGCATAGTATAGCGGCGAGACAGAGCATCAGCAATGACATTTTCCTTCCCACTCTTGTGTTTAATAATGTACGGAAAGGACTCAATGAATTCAACCCATTTAGCATGATGACGATTCAGGTTTGTTTGGGTTCGAATATGTTTTAAAGCTTCATGATCAGAATGGATAATAAACTCACGATGCCACAGGTAATGCTGCCATGTTTGTAAAGTGCGCACAAGAGCATACAGTTCTTTATCATAAGTAGAATAGCGCAAGCTAGGACCACTTAATTTTTCACTAAAGTAAGCAACCGGTTTACCCTCTTGTAACAAAACAGCACCTAAACCAATCCCACTGGCATCGCATTCAAGCTCAAAGATTTTAGTGAAATCAGGCAATTGTAAGACAGGAGCATGTGTGAGCTTATCTTTGAGAGTGCAGAAAGCAACCTCCTGTGAATCGCTTCAAATGAAGGGCGCGTCTTTCTTTGTAAGCTCGTGCAAAGGTGCTGCAATGGGACTGAAATCATGCACAAATCATCGGTAGAAACCTGCAAGACCAAGGAAACTCCGAATCTGCGTGACCGTCGTCGGCGTGGGCCATTCCCGGATGGCATCGATCTTGCTGCTGTCCACCTCAATGCCTTGTGGAGTAACAACATAGCCAAGAAACGAGACACGTTGTGTGCAAAACATGCATTTTTCAATGTTGCCATACAAGTTAGCCGCACGTAACGTATCAAACACAGCACGCAAAGGACCCAAATGTTCGTCCATAGACGTGCTGTAAATCAAGATATCATCGAAATAGACACAACAAACAAGCCTATAAAGGGTCTGAGAACTTCATTCATCAAGCGCATAAATGTGCTGGGTGCATTAGTCAATCCAAATGGCATAACTAACCATTCATACAAGCCAAATTTCGTTTTAAAAGTCGTTTTCCATTCATCACCCAATTTCATACGAATCTGGTGGTAGCCACTACGCAAATCAATCTTAGTGAATATAATGGCACCACTAAGCTCATCTAACATGTCATCAAGGCGAGGAATAGGATATCGATATCGAATAGTGATGTTATTAATAGCACGACAATCGACACACATGCTCCAGGAACCATCTTTCTTAGGAACAAGTAATACCGGAATGGAACAGGGGCTGAGAGACTCACGAATGTAGCCCTTGTCGAGCAGCGCTTGTACCTAGCGCTGAATTTCCTTTGTCTCCTCCGGGTTGGTGCGGTACGGTGCGCGGTTCGGAAGCGGTGCACCCGGAACGAGATCAATCTGGTGCTCAATGCCCCGAAGCGGGGGAAGATCTGGTGGCAAGTCCTTCGGAAAAACATCCGCGTACTCCTGCAAAAGGTGAGTAACCCCAGGGGGAATATCCGAAGGTGGTGCATCATCAAGTGAAACAAGCAAGCCAGCGCACATGAGAACATAGCAGCAGGGTGACTGCGACGCGTGTAGCTCACCAAAATCAGATCTGGTGGCCATCAAAACAGGAGCATGCAACTTAATTTCAGAATTAGAAGAAGGTGCCAGATGCTGAGGTTTTGATTTAGCAGCGCGAGCAATATCATCTTTAACAATTTGTTCAGGCGTCATGGGATAAATGATGATTTTCTGGCCTTTACTCATGAGAGAATAATGATTTGAACGACCATGATGCAAGCTATCAGTATCAAATTGCCAAGGTCTACCAAGTAACAACGAGCATGCTTCCATAGGTATGACATCGCAATCCACAAAATCAGAGTAGGTGCCTATGGAAAAAGGAACGCGTACCGATTGTGTGACCCGGATCTTGCCACCATCATTAAGCCACTGAATGTGATAGGGGCTCGGATGCTTACGAGTGGGCAAGGACAACTTCTCGACCATCACGGTGCTTGCCAAGTTGTTGCAGCTGCCACTGTCGATGATGATGCGAATGGAACGATCCTGAACAACTCCCTTCGTGTGGAACAGAGTGTGACGCTGGTTCTTCTCGGGCGTGGCAACCTGCGTACTCAGAACACGCTGTGCTACAAGGCTTTCATAGCGATCAGCATCGCCTGGGTTGACGTGAACCTCCTCCCTAGCTGCAGGGTCAGTGGAAAGCAAGGTATGTGTAGGTTCCTCTGAATCACTAGCGGAAGAATACTCACCATTATCGTGAATGATCAGGGTGCGCCTGCTGGGGCAGTCCTGAAAAACATGTCCAAAACCTTTGTAGCGGTGGCACTGGATGTCGCGCGTATGGGCGGTCGAAGTAGTAGAGCCGGTGGTCGTAGGTGCTGTAGATGTCGTTGCGCGGTCGCGCAGTGTAGCAGGTGCAGGTGCAGGTGCAGGGGTAGTAGGTGTGGCGCTAGAGGAAGGGCGACGTCCTGCAAAAGAGTTAGAGTAGGTCTTCGAACGGAGTCCCTGCACTTGTCGTTCAGCTTTGCAAGCAAATTCAAACAGGGTGGTGATATTATCATAGTTTGTAAAATCGAGGATATCCTGAATATCGCGATTCAAACCACCACGAAAGCGTGCCATGGCGGCGTCGTCCGTCTCAACGAGGCCACAGCGAATCATACCTTTCTGCAGCTCCTGGTAATAAGTCTCCACAGACTGTTGGCCTTGTTGGAAGCACTGCATTTGTTAAGCAAATCGCGAGCATAATATGACGTCACAAATCTACGTCGCATAGCAGTTTTTAATTGTGCCCAGTTGGTCGGAAGGCTAGCAGGATTTTTTTGCTTAAACTCACGCCACCAGAGCAAGGCAAATTCTTGAAATTCACTAATAGCAGCCTTAACTTGCGAACTAGCAGGAATATCATGGCATGCAAATTTCTGATCTACCTCTAGTTCCCAATCAAGATATGCAGCAGGATCATATTTGCCAGTAAAAGGTGGAATCTTGAATTTAATTTTAGCAAAGGAATCTGGCTGACATGGAATACGACGGGCACGAGGAGGGCGATTACCGTCCTGTTCGAAGTTACCGCCGTAGTCTTTCTGGAGATCTGTGAGCGACGTGGTGAGGCCGTCGAGGCGAGCCATGATGGTGTCTAGGGTTTGCCGAGTCGCAGCTTGAGCGAGGTCGATCTGATCGAACCGCTCGGTGGACGAAGTGATCGTCGAATCCAGACGTCCGTGCATCGTCTGGATGTCCGTGGTGAGACCATCAACCTGTGCCTGCATGGTTAGCAATTTGGCATCCTTTTCCTCGTCACCTGCCATGGTTAGAGAAAACGCAGCAGCAAGGAAAAAATAACAAGGTGTATCACAGGCTCACAAGACGCTCAACTATCGTGCTGTGATCAAGTTCTTATTCGTTCTTACCAAGCACACAGAGGGGACCTGCCACCAACAAGGAGTACCGGTGAGAGATTGGAGGAGCGATTGCCTGGAAACCCTGAAATCCGCTCGTCGGAGAAATATATGGAGTTCTGGGTAGGCTGCACTCAGTCCAAGGGTTAGCACAATCAAAACAATAATGCAAAGCTGAATTATAGTGCTAACGCGGTACAACTTGTTGCTGAACAAAATATCACGCAGGGGTGTAAGTGGGGCAGCAAGGAGGACAGCACGAACAAGGCACGGCGTGTGAAATTCACAGAACAAGCACAATGGCAGTGGCGTAAATAGTACAGCAGATTTCACCAAAAAGGCACTAGTAGGAATCACATGTCATTTGGATGTTCTTTTTTTGATATTTTTTTTTGCTCACAACCAGGAGCACAAGAATAGGAACCACAACAAGTTTCAACTGAAACAGAGACCGGATGTGGTCTACAGAAAAGCAAACGTGTTTGCCGGAGAAGGTCCAAACACAGTAATCAATTTCTTTAATTATGCTCCCGATTTTTTTTGAATTTTTTGAGAAACCACACTGACCTAAGGTCCATGTGGGTAGGCCTGTCTCGGAGTTGGGAATCTGCTGTACACAATTGAGCCAAAATGGAGTTACGAGCGAAAAGTTATGCCCGTTTTACTGAAGGTACCTCGTGTCAGGGTTTCGGCGGCACAACTCGATAGCGAACGAAGCGGCGGGATCTGGTGGGATGGGGGGAGGTGTGCTCAGTGGTGTAACACCCCTGGTGTTTAAAGCGTATAAATAAGAAGTGATTAAACAAACTAAGGCACTAAACCCTAAAACTAAAATCACTAGTAGGAATGAGAATTACACATGAGGATTGTTAAGTTTGTACTCGTGCATTGGTTCTTGAAATTTGAACCCTACAAAAACTTTTCTAGTACAAATCTAAACATCTTCTCTTACAAGTTGCACGACAAAACTCTAAATACATGCTCTCGAGACGACGCATAAAAATCTCCTAAAAAGAAGTCAGGATTGAACGGCAAATTAAGTAATGTTTCTATGCCCCTAAAGGTCTTAAAGGACTTTAAATTGAAAACTCTCTTTGAGCAGCATACCTCTGATGTTTAGTGACACTATTGAAGGGTCTAAGAAAGGAGGGAGAGGTTAAATAAAATAATTAATAAAAAGGAAGATAAGGCAAAACAATGGGGTTAGAATTCAGAAATTGACCAAAAATTCAGACTGAAATTCAAAACAAAGGTCTGGTGACACCCAACTGAAATCTCAAGACTTGGGTGCTGAACTTAAAAATCTCGGACCAAAGTAGTTGTCATCACCTACACCTACAGCCGTTCGCGACAACCTCGCCACGGCGTTCGTTCCGCTCGATGACCCTCGAGCGGGGATGTCCGTCACGATCGAGCTTAGCCCGGATGTCCGTCACGATCGAGCTTAGCCCGGATGTCCGTCACGATCGAGCTTAGCCCTGATGTCCGTCACGATCGAGCCCTAAGTATTGTCCGTGACGATCGAGCTATGTCCGTCACGATCGAGCTTACCCAGTATGTCCGTGACGATCGAGCCTGTCCGTGATGATCGAGCCTAGCCAGTATGTCCGTGACGATCGAGCCTAGCCAGTAGTTTCCGTCACGATTCGAGGCCGCACGATAGGACCCTCGAGGCCCCGCAGTCCGTCACGATTCGAGGCCGCACGTTAGGACGCTCGAGGCTCCGCAGCCAAGCTCGAGGGGGGCACTTACCCTCGAGCGACGTTCCGGCACGCTCGAGGCTCCACAGCCAAGCTCGAGGGGGCACTTACCCTCGAGCGACGTTCCGGCACGCTCGAGGCTCCACAGCCAAGCTCGAGGGGGCACTTACCCTCGAGCGACGTTCCGTCACGCTCGAGGCTTCGCAGCCAAGCTCGAGGGGGCACTTACCCTCGAGCGACGTTCCGTCACGCTCGAGGCTTCGCAGCCAAGCTCGAGGGGGCACTTACCCTCGAGCGATGTTCCGTCACGCTCGAGGCTTCGCAGCCAAGCTCGAGGGGGCACTCACCCTCGAGTGGCGTTTCCGTCCGTTCGAGGCTCGGCAAGCTCGAGCTTGCGGTTCAAGCTCGAAGCGCCGTAGCGACTGGTCGAAGTGCCTGGTCCAAGCTCGAAAGTTGTGTCCCACACCTCAAACTCCAACTTTTAATTTTACACGTTTCGGAGTTCAGATCAAATTTTTGGAGAAAGTTCAAAAGGGGCAAAGGAACTCCACGGGACTGCCAGCTCGCCCCTGGCGCGCTCTGCTCCGGCCGGAGTCCGGCCGCCACGTGGCCGGCGTGTGGCGGAGACCGCGTCGGGTCGGCCGAGCCGTGGCGGCAGCTAGCTTTTGTCCTCACGCGTTTGTCCAAGCCTTCCGTACCGTCACGTCGCGGGCGATGGCGCACTGCTGCCTCGCGCCGCGGAGCGCCATCATACGGTCGCGCGCCGCCGTAGCCGCACGCGCGCTCGCGCCGCGCCGAGCTCTGCAGGCGGTAGAGTCCGTTCGCGTCGCGCCAAAGCCTCTGCTGAGGATCTCCACTTCATCACGCGATGATCTTTGACGCCCAACCGCGCGTGTGCGCTCTGTTCGAGATCGCCGCGCCATCAATGGCGACCGCGACAGCCACCCACGCGCTCGCACGCTCCCGAGGCCGCACTGTGCCACTCTCGCGTGCCCAAGCACTCCACCGCGCACTCCCACCCCTCCTCTCACTCGCTCACTTGGCCATTTCCACTTCCCCGCGCTCGCTCGGTTTTCTTCTTCCTCGCGCCGCGCGAACCGAGCCGAGCTTCTCCGAGAAATTCGCCTTCCCCACTCCACCATTCCCAAGTTCGTCCCGCACGAGGCTAGCCCTCTACTCCAGCTCCATTTCCCCCCGTTTTCCCCAAGCTATTGTCCCTACTCCGGCGAGAATTTGAGATTTCCCCCAAATCGCGAATTCCGGCCACCGGAGCACCCGCACGTCGAGCCCCTACTCCGAGCCGTCCCCGAGGTCAACCGAGCACGCCATTGGCTTCCTCGAGCTCCACTAGTGCTCTAGGACCCCTCGAACCTCGGCGAACGACCCCGAGCTCACCGGCGTAGAAGCCGCGGCGGCCGCGCCGCCACCACCTCGTCGCCGGCGAAACTCCGACCACCCCCGGCCTCCAAACCGTCCCCAACCGACTCGTGGTGAGCCCAGGAAGCTTTTCCCCCACTTCCCCGAGCCTAGTTCGCCGCCGTTTGGCCGGCGCAACTCCGGCGAGAGCCGAGGGCCTTTCTTCATCGTCTTCGTTTGTCTAGGGGCCTCTGTGCAAAAGTGCAGGACTGGTTCGCGAAGTTTTAAAAGGTCTAGGGTTCTCTGCGTAAAAAGATTCTTAAGTCTAGGTTTGATTTTCCCGAAACTTGTAAAATCCATTAAAAATCGTACAAAAATCAGAAAAATGCACAAAAATACTCCCTGGATTCGTGAGAGTCTAAACTACAATCTCTATTAGACATGTTTATACTTTTGATGAACTGTTTTTGATTTAAAATTCAAACTATGAAAATGGAAAGTAGTGCATCATTTCAAATCCAGAGCTCCGCTAAGGTTGAGCTTTGGATATGTTGTGTGTAGTGACTTTGGACAGCTTGTGTCCAAAGGGGACCTAAAAATATGAACTGTAGCTCCAGTTATAAATTAAAATGTGTTTTCTGTCTTTTTGCAGTGCAGAAATCTTTAAAAATAATCTGTGCAGTGAAAAATCACCATTTTGCTCCAGAGGACTAAAAACTTGTTAGCTCACCTGTGAAAAATGAAAAACTTAACTTTTGCTCTGTTTAGGATAGCAAATAAATAAATATGTGTTTTGGGTTAGAAATTTATTGAGGACTACCCAAGGGTTATTTTGAGCCACCACTTGGCCAGAGCCCTCCTCATGCTATTGCCTAGCTTTGGTAGGAAAATCTCCTGAACTAGATGAATTTTCGATTTTATATGATTTAAATTCGATTCTGCTAGCAGCCGTTTGATATATTTTTAATAAATTATGTGTACCTCAGAATTAGCTAAATTTTGGAGTGAGCTTAGCTCTTATACTCCAGTAGCTGTCATAAATTTTATAGCTAAAAATGATGAACAGAAATGGAGAAACAAAAATAGGAAGGAATTTAGGTGGAAATTGATTTATATAAAAGAATAAACCTTTTGGTTAATTAGTTAAAATAAAATGGATAGAATCTGAAATTCCAGAACAGCACCCAACTTTGTGAAGAAATAAATATAATTCTTTTATATATGTACACAATCACCATCGAATTCAAATAAAACTTTTTCCACACCTACACTGCTTTTGTGAAGAAAATAGAAATGCCTAAGCATGTCTAGGTGATTATGGCCTTCAAAGGCCTTAGTCTTAGGATCTAAAGGCAGCCACCTTAAACTGTGCATATCATGTAGAAGGCGCTATCCCAGACGGCGACTACACCCTCATTCCCGCAGACGAGGAAGGAGTCCCGGAGCACGGTGCCGGTGTAGAAGTGACCAACCCGGAGGCTAACCCCCAGTCCGAGCAAGAAGGCAAGCCCCGGAGCATAACCTGACTTTACCAATTATGCATTATGACTTCTCTATGCTTGTGCATTTACGTTCAAGGAGTTGATTGAATACCTTAGCTGCACATTTTCCTAGTACCTATGACTTGCAATACTAGTATGAAAGGGATCGATAGTGCATTGCTATAGGTCCGTTACAAGTCGAGTGATTTCCTGTCACTCGCGAGACATAGGAATTGCTTGTCTTTACTTATGTTGGAATCATAAGGATTGACGGGCGGGATGATAGATGTAGATCTCCCGTCCGTGTATGATAATTGATTTAAGGTCGAAACGTGTGGTTGAGTGTGTCAAGTTTTTGAACGTACCACATGCATGCCGATGTATGGGGATCGGTAAGCCCGGTACCAGATTGAAGCAGCTAGGGCCGATAGCCATCTCTCCTTGGAAACTTTGTTTTCCCCTGCCGTACACTTGTGGATATATGCGTGATGCTGTGAGTGAAGCAGTAAACCTTTATCCTAAGGAAATGGACCCGGTTCCGAATTGTGGATCGATGGGAAAGGTTGGGAAATGCTTGTACCTTTTATAGCAAGCAGAGTATCCGTGTGTGTTGGGTTTCCCCTGGCCAGGTAGCACAAATTCGGTTCGAACTGTCCGCTTCTCGCGGTTAATGAGACTGCTTGACCGCCTTGCTACATTGAGTAACAAGTGGAACTTTGAGATTGATAAACTTGTTGTATGAATTAAATTGTATTGCACCACTTGTATGCTTAGGAAGGATGCTAATCTAGAATGGTTAAATCTACTAGAATATGATGCTAAAACTTGAAAGCAAGGACCTACTCTTAGTTGCTTTTTGGCAAACAAACCCACCAGCCAAAAGCCTCTCATGGTCTAGATGTCGGTGATGTAGTTTTCACCCGACGGGTAAGCCTTGCTGAGTATTAGTATACTCAGCCTTGCTTGTGGCATTGATTTACAGGTACACCTTTGGATGTCGATGCTTTGTCTTGGCCTACCCAGGTTCCACCTGGCTGGCACATCGATTGGGTTCCGTCCTCTGCCGAGGATCAGGAGGAGTAGCACCGTGGCAGGCTTCAGCATGGTGTTATTTGTGTCGTCGTTAGTTTATTTACTTCCGCTGCAATGAAACTTTTATTTCCCCTGCAAGACTTTGTACTCTGATTTAAATTGAACTTGGTTTGTAATAACTTGTGATACCTATTTATGTATGTTAAATTGTGGAATGTTGTAATCTCTGGAACTCACCTTCGTGTGGGCGTGCTGTTGTTTCGATCGAGAAAAGAACGTGGTTAATCGGGTTTAATCCGACGGCGCTCCAGCTTATTCCGGATTAAGTGCCTGACTACTTGATTAGTGGTCCCGAGGTACTTAACTTGGAATAATTTCGGAGTGGTCCGCCACAAGTGGGTGGCTCAGAGGATCTGGTGGGGGGGTTTTGCGCTATGGACGGTGGATCTGGTGGGGGGTTTTGCGAAGGGGGGTTTTCTGTCGGGTGTTGCGCAGACAAGGGGGAACTAGGGTTTGATGGTGGGGGTATGGTGGCGGCGAAGCGGCGATGGTGGGGATATGGCGGCGTATGAGATGACTCTGGTCAGCAACAAAATGAACACGTGAAGCACACAAATTCAACAACACAAATTATCGAATGAAAGTGCGCAGCTCAAAAGGTGCTGGGATAAAGGTCTAAACCTGAATATGTATATGGTTTGGTGGACGATAGGAGAGTGAAAACCCTCGATAAACTCACCGATCAACCCGAAATCCTGATACCACTTGATAGAGGCGCAGTGCCCGATCTTTCGGTGAGTGGAGATAATTTCAACTTGGGCGGAAGTAGAGCCTCACGATCCGACTACGACGAGCGAACTCGAGGCGCCAATGCAATCGCTGAACCAACTCGCTGTGGTTACCGAACTTGCTGGCGCAAGGTCGGCCTGATCACAAAGATCAATCCCTGTTTGCAATTGAAGAATAAACAAGAACAAGAGGCGAGCAATCTTAATATCACTCGAAGGTGGAGTCCTAAATCACAGAGGTCAGCGCGTATTTGCGCGTGATCCGTTTAGCAGTGGCTAATCGTAAAACAAAACTCAAGTTCTAATGAAAAGAGTAGTCTAATCTAAATAGAGGGGACGCAGCCCCTGGCGGCTACGGAAGGTGGCGCCCTAGGGTTGGAAAACCCTAGACGCCGCTAGCTGGGCCGCCGCAGCCACGGGCCTCGAAGTGGCTGGTCGTCTATTCTCCTGGGCCTTCATTCTTTAGTCCCATGATGTAGTTCAACTCTCTTACGCGAGCCCGCGTAATCGGCCCAAGTGGAGGAAGCTTCTGGGCCTCTGGCGCCTAAGGGAGAGGCGCCTGAGGGAAAGGTGCCTGAGCCAAAGGCGCCTGATCTTCTGGCGCCGTGTCTGCTGTCGTCGTACTCGTAGTGTAGTCGATGTCCTCATCAGATAACTTACTTGTGATACCTCCCCGAAGCTTCGATGAAGCTCAGTAGTCTGACTGGTCGGGGTTCTGCTGGTTGGGTTTGAGATCCATGTTATGTGCCATGTCCTGGTTCATCTGCTGCTACTACTGGTAGAGCTCACTGAGCCGGGTGTTGATCTGCGAGATCTCCCGAGTGAACGGGTTCTCGTAGTCGTACCGGGCGGAAGTGGATGGTCCGACCTGTGGACCATAAAAACCCATACCTCCGGAGTAGTAGTACCCGGAATCCTCGCCATAGCCTGGCATGGTTCCTGTGTACTGGCCTGACCCTCCTTGGAAGTAGTCGTATGTCTGCTCGAAGGTCATGTTGGCAGTCGGGTTAGGTGGAGGCATCTGTGATGTCCCAGGCTCTCCAGATGATGGCATCTGTGAAGTGCCTGTCTCGGCCTGCCTTTCCAGCAGGGTCCTGCTACGTGTTGTTGGTCGTGTCCCAGCCACACTGTGGTGTGCTGGTTCCTTCTTCCTCATCTGCAATTTAAGCCACTTCACCGAGTAGAGTCCGAGGTTTGAGCAGGGAAACTCAATCTCTTCCTCGTACCCGGGGTAACACATAAAAAGAGTATGGTTCGGCCCTTCCCACATCAAATGCCCTTGCACAAAATGATCAAGACCAATTTGGGTTTGATACTCCTGTGTCAATGGCAAGTAGGTGACTTCTGCATTTGTCAAAGCACCGACATACGTGGCAATATGAGTCACCAGCGAAGTAATGTCAATGGTGCATTTTGTAGTCACCATCCTTTTCCAATGACTAAGCATACTCAATACGGGAGAAAACTTTATCTTTTTAGCCATAGCGTAAAGGCAAGGCAACTCAGCATTAAGACAAAGACGTAAATCTGCACGAGGATGAACAACCATAGCAATCCATTTTGCCAAAAACCGCAGCATAGGATTATGAATGGAAGTTATGCTGTTTTTGGTGCTGAAAGAATCATCAGAGATGGAGTCCCACCATGAGGTTCGCTCATAACGGTGGTCCTTCTCCAAAATATTGGGGTTCAAAATGCAACGTTGATGAAAACCAAGAGCATTGCTAAACTGGCGAGAGTTCAAAATAAAATCCTCATTGAAAAATCAAAATCGAATGATAGTTTCTTTCGGGGTGGTTTCGATATTCAAACTCATCAGAAATTCAATAGTGAGAAGACTCGAACCTGATTCCGTGATGGAGTGGAAGTGCTCCCAACCTGCATGCTTGAATGCGCGATCCATGTCATGTCCCAAGTCCGTCTTGATGAGAAGGAGAGGGCTGAAGACAATAACATGTGCACAGTTGCGATTCTTCAACAACTCCAGCGCACTCCTTTCGTATTCGGTTCGTGGCACGATTTGATCAATCGCGACAAGAACTCGAAGACGGAAGGGACCTTGTGGTGGTGTCGACACTTCTTCTTCTTCTTCCTACAGGACATTGCGGTGGACAGGCATGTCCACCGACATATTATCCCGAGAAGAGGTGGAGCTGTGCGAGTGACGTGAGCTTGATGGAGTCAGCTTCTTCTTGAGCTTGCCGGCTGCCCTCTTTGCTCCATGCAACATGATGCTTGCTGCAAGGTTAGTGCTCACAATACCCGAGGGGAAATATATCAGGGGGTTAGCGGTTAGTCGTTCTTGTGGGGGATAAGCCAATATTATTCCAATGAAAAAAAAAAGGAAAATATTTTTGGGGTGTATGTATTTGAACAACACACACAGAATTTTCTTGATATTTTTTTTAACTCTTGCACTTAGCTTAATTAATGGCTAATTAAACTAGCAAGGAGATTAGAGCAAACGAGAGGGAAAAGAGCACAGAGCAAGGAAGATGAGTGTGCACCTGCGCTTTGGTGTGCCTCAAGGAGACCTCGGCGCCGGCTTTGATAGGCGGGCATCGGTGGGTGGCCGGCCAAATAGGGCCCGGCCGGCCGGCCGGTGAACGGCGGCGGCTTGGCCACGGCGACGGCCTAGGCGTAGGCCTTTTCCTTGTTGTGGCGCGGTTGGTGACGACGGGACGTGAGCGGCCGAGAGCAAGCTGGCCGGCCGGAGTGGAGCCGATCGGCTCCTTGTCTTCATGCACCTCATGATTTCTTCTCTAACTCTGATCCCTGCATGTTAGTGCTCCACTGCGCTTGGGTAGCGCCTCTGTGGCCGACAGGTGGGGCCGGCCGGCCAGGTTGTGGCCGATTGGCCAAGTGACTTGGCCATTTTTTTTATATGCAGTGAATCAAAGGAAATAATGCACAAAATAAATTTGCAAGAATTTAAATATGCCATGAGTGAATGAAAAGGGAAAGTAAATGCACAAAAATAAACTATCCTATATGTGAATGCATGAATGGATAATTGCCACGTACCTTATGGCGAGGGCTCGTCTTTCCTGTCCTGAGCAGGACTTGTAAGCTGTTGAGCTTGATCACCTCCTGATGACTCAGTAGGTGGATTCTCACCTCCTCATGGTTCAGAAAGTGGTGTCTTCTTCCGCCATTCCTTTCGGATGATCGAAGGTGGATCGACCTTGTCTTCTTGTTCCGAATCCAGAGCTTTCTTGCGTTGGATCCTTCATATTGCTTGTTTCCGATTGTGGCTTTTGGTGGCTTTGTATAATCGTAACGCCTCAAGCGTCATGATTATTTTTACGCCGCGACCCTTGAAACTTTTGAAACTTCACAAACAGGTCCCTGACTTCTTTCACTGGGAACCCTATGAAAAGGAAGACGATGAAGTTACGTCCTCGGCTCGTCGACGGTGTTGCGCCGGCCAAACGGCGGTGGGAGGAGGTCGGAGATGTGGGGGAAAAGAACGAGCAGCTCACCACGAGTCGAACGGTGGCGGTTGGGAGGCCGGAGGAGGCTCGGAGCTTGCAGGCGATGGTGCGGTGGCGGTGCGGCCACCGCGGCTTCAACTCCGGCGAGGTTGGGGGCTGTCACCGGGGTTGGAGGGGCTCGTGAGCACCAGTGGGACTCGGTGGAGCTGTCGGGATGCTCGGTTGACCTCGGGGATGGCTCGAAGTGGGCGCTCGACGTGCGGGTGCTCCGGCGGCCGGAAATGGGGAATTGGGGGAAATCCCGATTTCTCGCCGCAGAGTTGGTGAAAGCTCGAGAGGAGTGGGGGAAATGGAGGCTAAGGAAGCGGTCTAGCTCTGTGTGTGAGGAATTTGGGAATGGTAGAGAGACGAGGACGAATTTTGCCCCGACACTCAGCTCGGTTCTCGTGGCTGGAGGTTGAAGATGAAGTGCGCGAGCGCAGGGAGGAGGAATGGCAGTGTGTGGGCTGAGGGGAAGTTGCAAGGCGGCTCGGAGAAGTGTTGGACCACACAAAAATGGACTGAGCTGCCCGGGGTCGTTCGCGTGCACGGCTCGGCGCGTGTAGGCCGCCATGAGTGCGCTGCGAGCTCGAGCTGTGCGCACGACGCGATTGGGCTCAGCGGATTGTGGCGTGGACGCGAGGAGATACGCGGCAGGAGCTTTGGCGCTTCGCGAGCGAGAATCTCGGCCACGGGACGGTGCTGCGCGGCGCGCGGCCGCGGCCAATGGCTGAGCTCCGCTCGCCATCATGGCGTCCCGCGCGGCGCGAGGCTGCAGCGTGCTGTCACACGCGAAGTGATGGTACAGCAAGCCCGACACCCGTGCGAGGACAAGCGCTACATGCCGCCGCGGCTCGGCCGGCCTGGCGTGGTCTCCGCCGCACGCCGGCCACGTGACGGCCGGACTCCGGCCGGAGCAGAGCGCGCCAGGGGTGAGCTGGCAGCACCCGTGGAGCTCATTTGCCTTTTTCGAATTTTCACCAAAAATTTGAACTGAACATTGAAATGTGCAAAAATAAAAGTTGGAGTTTGAGATGTGGGACACAACTTTATTTTTGGTGTGAACCTGAAATTTCAAATTTTTCAGGCTCAAACAATCCATTTTTAAACAGGCGTTCAACACTATTTTTCGAAGTTTTGAGGGGCTAAACGTCAAAATTGGAAAAAGTTCCCAACAGTTACTAGGCCTTATTCTTGATGGGATGCTCATCGTATGAAAGATCCGGTTCAACGGAGAGTTCTTCTTGCTCAACAACCTCGGTCGGGACACGAAGACACTTCTTGAGTTGAGAGACATGGAATACATTGTGCGCGGCGGAGAGCTTCTCGGGAAGCTTCACACGGTACGCTACCGGTCCACATTGTTGAGTGATTTCATATGGGCCAATGTAGCGAGGTGCAAGTTTTCCTTTTAATCCAAACCTTTGCACACCCTTGGTCGGGGAGACCTTGAGATACACGTGATCGCCGGCTTCGAACTGAAGGGGCTTTTCTTCCGCTTCCTTTACAAGGTCAGGGCCATTTGTATACCTCTCGCCTGCCTGGGACCAACTCAACGGTGTCCGACATCTTCTACCATACAAGGCTTCGAAAGGTGCCATTTTAAGACTTGCTTGGTAGCTGTTGTTATAGGAGAATTCAGCAAGAGATAAGCAGTTCTCCCAATTCCTCCCATAATGGATAACACAAGCTCGAAGCATATCTTCAAGTATTTGATTTACCCTCTCCGTCTGCTGCCCATCGGTTTGAGGGTGATACGCTGAACTACGGATCAGTTTTGTGCCTAGGGACAGTTGCAATTGTTCCCAAAAGCGTGCCACAAATTGAGTACCACGATCTGAAATTATCGTCTTGGGTACCCCATGTAGACAAACAATTCGTTTCAAGTAGATTTCCGCATACCTCCTAGCGGCATAAGCGTTATTGACCGGAATAAAATGTGCGGTCTTGGTGAGGCGGTCCACAATTACCCAAATGGAGTCATGCCCCTAAGGGGTTCTGGGAAGTCCAACAATGAAGTCCATGCTTATATCTTATCACTTCCCTGAGGGAATAGGTAGAGGTTGAAGAGTGCCTGCTACCTTCAAGTGGCTAGCCTTCACCTGCTGACACGTGTCACATTCCGACAATACGTAGCAATTTCCTGCTTCATCCTAGTCCACCAAAAGTTTTTCTTCAGATCTTGGTACATTTTGGTGCTACCGGGATGGATAGAAAATTTAGAGAGATGGGCCTCATCCATAATCTTCCTCCGGAGTTCAGTGTTCTTGGGCACCACTATGCGATGTCCAAACCACATCACTCCCTGCCCATCTAGCAGGAAACATTTGTATTTTTCCTTCACCTTCTCTTTTGCCAATTTCCTTTTAAGGATTTTAATCTTTGCGTCATTCAATTGGGCTTCAACAATCTGATCGTGCAAGGTTGGTTCAACAGAAATATGGTTGAAGTACCCGTGCGGAACAATCTCTAAGTTGAGCTTTGCAACTTCATGGCACAAGGTGTCAGCGTAGGACTCCACGGATAGGCAGTGACAGCGAGCCTTCCGACTCAGTGCATCCGCAACCACATTAGCCTTCCCGGGGTGGTAATCCACACTAAGGTCATAGTTCTTTGCTAACTCCAACCATCTTCGCTGCCTCATATTCAAATGTGCCTGTGTGAAGACATATTTGAGGCTCTTGTGGTCAGTGTATACGTTGCATGGAACACCCATCAGATAGTGCCTCCATATCTTGAGAGCATGAATAACCGCTGCTAACTCAAGATCATGCGTGGGGTAGTTCTGCTCATGAGGCCGGAGTGCTCGAGAAGCATATGCAATGACTCGGTTCTCTTGCATAAGTACGCAGCCAAGTCCGGTGCCTGAAGCATCACAATAGACATCATAGGGCTTAGTGCTGTCGGGTTGAGCTAAAACTGGGGCTGAAGTTAAATGTTTTCTCAAAGTGTGGAAAGCTTCGTCACATTTGTCATTCCACTCAAATTTGGCTCCCTTCTTTAAGAGTTCGGTCATGGGTTTAGCAATCCGAGAGAAGTCCGGAATGAAGCGGCGATAGTAGCCTGCTAGGCCCAGAAAACTCCGAATCTCATGGACAGTGGTAGGTGGTTGCCAATCCATCACCTCTTGTACCTTGGTTGGATCCACAGATATACCATCCTTGGAAACCGTGTGGCCTAAGAATTTCACACTTTCTAGCCAGAATTCACATTTTGAGAACTTGGCGTAGAGTTGATGGTCTCTCAATCTTTGAAGAACAATGCGAAGGTGCTCGGCATGCTCTTCCTCATTCTTGGAATATATCAGGATGTCATCAATTAAAACCACCACGAACTTGTCAAGTTCGGACATGAATACTGAATTCATGAGATACATGAAGTAGGCTAGGGCATTAGTGAGTCCAAATGACATGACCAAGAATTCATGAAGTCCGTAGCGGGTGGAAAAGGCAATCTTCGTAATGTCACAAGGTCGAATTTTTATTTGGTGATAGCCAGAGCGAAGATCAATCTTGGAGAACACTCTGGCGCCAGCTAGTTGATCAAAAAGGACATCAATGCGGGGAAGTGGGTACTTATTCTTGATGGTCACCGCATTGAGAGGCCGGTAATCAATACACAACCTAAAGAAATGATCCTTCTTCTTCACAAAGATAGCGGGACATCCCCAAGGTGACACGCTAGGACGTATGAAACCCTTGTCTAGCAGTTCTTGGAGTTGAATTTTTAATTCAGCCAATTCATTGGGTGGCATTCTATATGGTCTCTTTGATATAGGTGCCGTGCCAGGTTGGAGTTCAATCACAAATTCAATGTCCCTATCCGGCGGCATCCCAGGTAAGTCATCCGGAAAAACATCGGCATAGTCACATACCACCGGAATGTCCTTTAGTGGCGTTTCTACCATTGTATAAGCACAAGCATTGACGCAATTCCGTTGTGGCAGATATAGCACACTAGGGCCATGTGTAGGCGAGTTTATTTCAACAACTCGTTCCACAACATCTAGCACAACCTTATGTTGAGTCATCCAATTGGCCCCCACAACAATGTCAATCCCTTCCATACCAAGCAGAATTAAATCATTAGGAAATATTTTACTTCCCAGGCTGATTGGCACTCTTCGGGTGACTAGGTTGGATGCTATTTTACCTCCCGCAGTTGATATCACATATGATGATTTGGTATGGTAAGATTTTAACCCACATTTCGCATGAAATCTTGTGCTTATAAAACTATGTGTTGCCCCGGAATCAAACAATATCACAACAGGTTGAGTGTGGATAGGGAAGGTACCAGTCATATCTGGGGCTCCCTCGGGTAGGTCGGCCAAGGTGGTGTAGTTAAGCCTGCCCTGTCGGACCTACACACGCTACTGTTGTTTGCCCTTGTTTTGCTGATTTCCCGGGCGCTGGTTCTGCTGCTTGTTCTGTGGGCAGTCCTTGATAAAGTGGCTGTTACTGCCACACTTGAAGCACTGATAGCCGGCTCCGGGGCGTGCTGGCTGTTGTGCGTTCTGCCTTGGCGCCGGTTGCTGCTGCGGCAGTGGAGGGAAACGGGGCGCATTAGGCTGTGGTGGCCTAGCAACCCATCCACCTCCCTGAGGTGCCCTGGACTGTCCTTGCGGTGCAGCCGGGGGAACCAAGCGGAATCTCTGCGGCTGCGCGCTCGAGGGTCCAGCGGGAGCTTTCCTCTTCTTCTCCGCCTTGTGCACCACGTTAGCGTCTTCTTGGGCGATGGCGAGGTTCACAAGATCGCCATATGTGGCAGCACGGGTGGTAGCCAATTGAGCTTTGAACTTGGTATTGAGGCCACGTCGGAACCTCTCCAACTTCTTCTCGTCAGAGTCGGTGTGATGACCCGCGTAGGGGCACAGACCATTGAAGGCCTGGGCGTATTGGAGCACCGTGCGGGTACCCTGGGTCAAAGCCAGAAATTCGTTCAACTTCCGCTCTACCAAGCCGGCAGGAATATGATGAGCCTTGAACGCAGTCTTGAACTCATCCCACTCAACCACATGACCCTCCTGCTGCACGGCCAAGTAATTCTCCCACCATAGGAGAGCTGGGCCGTGGAGCTGCTGCGCAGCGAACACTACCTTGCGGTTGGAAGTGCAAGGCGTGGCCAAGATGGTGAACTTGGATTCGATGGCTCGAATCCACGTATCGGCCTCCAGGGGCTCGTCAGCTCTTGAGAATACTGGCGGGTGTGTAGCCAGGAAATCCTCATACCGGGCCACATGAGGCTGAGGGGCCCGTTGACCTCCCTGCTGTAGCATCTGCTGTTGCATCATTTGTTGCTGATGCTGCAGGTTCCGTAGGATCTCCGTTTGCGTAGCATACAACTGCTGCCACGTCGGAGGTTGCTGCGGTGGCGGAGGTGGTGGCGGCTGTTGCTGCCCCTCTGGCCCTTGCTGATTAGCATTGGAGCCACTAGCGTCATGACCGCTGCGGGTGATTGCCATCTGCAGTAGGTACTTGTATTAGCCACATTTCATAAGCTTGCATAATGATGACAAGATAGAACGTGACAATATAATGAAGTTTACTACGTAGGAATGACATATCAACAAGCAGTTCGGAAGAAAAATCATATCTCCCGACAGGAAGCAAGTCAAATGCTTCAATTCGGTCAGTAGCTCGAAAATTTCATGCTCTACAACTTTCATGTTTGGCTCAGAATCAAATTCGGGCTGGAACTAAGCCGAAAAATTCAATCTTTAGCTCTCTGCGTTTGCTGTTTTACAGCAGGCCGAGCTGTAGTATTTTGGTTGCCATTTTTATTTCGCTTAACCAATGGGGTTGAAATTTGGTGAACATTTCGTTTGACAAATTCCAAACAACTTTGTAGTTCACCTCACAGCCCAGAAATGAATGGAAAACCCATCAATAATTAGAACAAAGTTAGCTGCAGAATGTTTTCCACACAGCCATTACAACCTTCATCAAGTTTTGGATCACCACCACACCATTAAATTACATTGTCCCAACAGATTAAAGGGGAGCTCAACTCCATCTAGACTATTACAACATGAAGCCAAAATTTAGGCTAAGCGGAGGAGTAATCTTGCTACTACCACTTCTAAAAGTCATCTAGGTTGTTAGCGGTAGCCTCGCTGCCCATAGGTGATGGTGGAGCTGGAAGGGGCGGCATGTCATCCTCGGTATCCATGTCGGAGTCGGGGGCCTCTCCTTCCCCATGCTCTCCCTCCTGCTCAAGAAGGTGCTGAGCATCATGGGCGGCTAACATGGCATTAGCATGCTCCAAAGTACCGTGTACTTCCTCAAGCTCTTCTCTAGTTTGGGCTAGCTCATTTTGGACATTGTTGTGCGCGATGTGGAGGTCATTCAATTGCCTCTCCAAATCAGCAATCATGGCGTCTCTGGTGCTCACCTCAATGGACAATGAGGTCCTCTCAACCCCAATGTCACGGGCACGGGCGGACATGTCCATGACAAGGTTGAGCATCTCGCTCTGCGACCGTCCTAAAAGTGCCTACAAGCGGTGGTAAGCTCGGATCCACCTCATCATAAGTGCAGCTGCAGCGACGGGATTCTCCGCCATCCTCAAAGGGGAGCTAAGATAGCGCCTCACCCAATGGGGATCATCCAGCTGGGTCGGTGGGAACAACCCAAGCAACTGGTGCTTCTACCAAGTCCTGGTTCTGAGCACAAAAAGAACTGATGCCATTCAAGGCGGCTAGCTCACAAGTCGTCTCCATGTGGTGTCCATGAACTTCCACACTCCAAGTGGGGGAGCTAGGACACGGTGGATGGCGATATACCATCAAACGCACACGAGATCGGGTCACGCCTCGGTCTCGGATGAGGGTTCTCTCATATTGTGGCGGGGTAGGGTAATCGAGCGCCTGCAAAACTGACCACAGAATGCTAGGGAAACCTTCCCATCCCAGGCAGTCTGAAAAGGAAACATCGTTGGGGTAGCTGGCCAAGTCAGCGTGAGCATCCATTCTGAACCAAAAAGAAAAGGGCAAGGGTGAGAACCGGTTAGCGCCAAAGAAAATAAAACAGATTCTGGACAGTGTAGTACAAATTATAAAACTCGAATTCTACAAGCTCAAAAATTCCCAAATTTGGCCAAGACATTGTTGAAGTAATTACAAACAAGTTTCATGTTGAAGGTTTGAGCAGAAACTGTCATTAAGATGGTGTAAAAATTCGATTTTTATCTCACTGTCCCCGGAAATTTCCAGCAGACAGGGGGTTACCATTTTAAGCATAACTCCAGTTCTACTGAACAATTTTCGTTGAAATTGCTACAGCATAAACTTCATAACATTTATGACAACTTTCATGTTGAACACTTTTTCGTTTGGCAACGTTTTCAGTTTCGAATTAAAGGTGCAAACAGACTGGTTTCAGCAGAATTTTGGGTTGTGATTTGAATTTCGACGGCGGTTTCGATTGGTCACGTATTAAGGTTCAATATTATTTCAGTGAAATGCAATGCATGAGCGGCCTATTCGTTCTCGCCAATACACATGCCAATAAACTTTTGGCCTACGAAGTTAGTGCCGGTGGCTAGGCAATATCCGTCTCTCCCTATATTATCTATCCGAACTTTTCTAACCGTTCAACAAACGGAATCGTGGTTAGTGTACCTGCAGAAAATTCCATTCCAGAGCATATATAATCAACCTTTCGTGCCAGCACTCACGAAAGCGTCTCCATACATTACCACCCCTATAGAGGTGGCACCCGAACGTTTAACATTGAACGGGCAATGTTCATATGTCACCAAGGCAACATATTGACAATTTCCTACGCTCATGAAATAGCGTATTGACTTTGTGCCGCCATCATATTTGCATATGATGCCGTGGTACGCTACAGCAATCGCCGTACCTTGTGCCCACCATGCTATTCTATTTTCATACGCCATCACAGCGTATTGACTATGTGCCGCCACTATATTTTCATATAGTGCCGTGGTACGTTACAGCAATCGCCGTACCTTGCGCCCACCATTGCGTAAAGTAAATGACAGAATGAAATGTGCTGGAAGTCAGTATCATATATTATTTGTCACCTATCATATCGTGATCCCTTAACCCACATAGGCTTCACGCTCTAGGTAACATCCTTAGCGGCCCTAAGAATAACCTTCCATCGCAATGCGCGGCGGAAGTACGAGTTGGCAAGTTTTATTTCAAAATGTTTATTTAAGGTTTGTTGCTCTCTCCGGTGCACTGTTTCGGCTCTGATGCCAGCTGTGGCGGACCACTCCAAAATTATTCCAAGTTAAGTACCCCGGGACCACTAATCGAGTAGTCAGGCACTTAATCCGGAATAAGATGGAGCGCCGTCGGATTAAACCCGATTTAACCACGTACTTTTCTCGATCGAAACAACAGGCACGCCCACACGAAGGTGAGTTCCAGAGATTACAACATTCCACAAATTTAACATACATAAAGGGGTATCATAGAGTTATTACAAACCGAGTTTGAAATTTAAATCAGAGTATCAAGTTCATAGCAGCGGAAATAAATAGTTCATTGCAGCGGAAAAATAAACTAACGACGATACAAGTGACACCATGATCAAGCCTGCCACGGTGCTACTCCTCCCGTTCCTCGGCAGAGGACGGAACCCACTCGATGTGCCATCCAGGGGGAACCTGGGTAGGCCAAGTCATGGCATCGACCGCCACATCCAACACTGTACCCTGTAATAAAAGCCACAAGCAAGGCTGAGTATACTAATACTCAGCAAGGCTTACCCGTCGGGTGAAAACTACATCACCGACATCTAGACATGAGAGGCTTTTGGCTGGTGGGTTTGTTTGCCAAAAAGCAACTAAAAGTAGATCCTTGCTTTCATAGTTTTAGCATCATATTCTAGTAGATTTAACCATTCTAGATTAGCATCCTCTCTAATCATACAAGTGGTGCAGTACAATTTAATTCATACAACAAATTCTTCAATCTCATAGTTCCACTTGTTACTCAATGCAGCAAGGCGGTCAAGCAGTCTCATTAACCGCGAGAAGCGGACAGTTCGAACCGAATTTTGCTACCTAGTAGGGGAAACCCAACACACACGGATAATGCTTGCTATAAAAGGTACAAGCACTTCCCAACCTTTCCCATCGATCCACAATTCGGAACCGAATCCACCTTATAAAAGGTTTACTGCTTCACTCACAGTCTCACGCATATATCCACAAGTGTACGGCAGGGGAAACAAAAGTTTCCAAGGATAGATGGCTATCACCCTAGCTGCTTCAATCTGGTACCGGGCTTACCGATTAACATATATCGGCATGCATGTGGTACGTTCAAAAACTTGACACACTCAACCACACATTTCGACCTTAAATCAATTATCATACACGGACGGGAGATCTACATCTACCATCCCGCCCGTCAATCCTTATGATTCCAACATAAGTAAAGACAAGCAACTCCTATGTCTCGCGAGTGATAGGAAATCACTCGACTTGTAACGGACCTAAAGCAATGCCCTATCGATCCTTTCATACTAGTGTTGCAAGTCATAGGTACTAGAAATGTGCAGCTAAGGTATTCAATCAACTCCTTGAATGTAAATGCACAAGCATAGGGAATTCATAGATGCATAAACTTTAAAGGTTAGGTTATGCTCCGGGGCTTGCCTTCTTGCTCTAGATGGGGGTTAGCCTCCGGGTCGATTGTTCCTTCGCCGGCACCTTTCTCCGGGGTGCCTTCTCCGTCGGTGGGGATGAGATGGTAGAAGCCATCCGGAATAGCGCCTTCGACATGAGATGCATAACTTTATAGTGGCTGCCTATTGATTCCAAAACTAAGGCCTTGAAGGCCATATTCACCTAGACATACTAAAGTGTTACTTTTTCCTTCACAAAATTAGAGGAGGGGTGTGGAAAATTTTTATTCATCTTTGATGGTGATTGTGTACATAAATAAAAGAATTTCTATTTATTATTTTGTAAACTGGGTGCTGTTCTGGAATTTTAAACCTTTCCATGCTTTATTTTAATTAATTATCAAAAAGGTCTATTCTTTTTATATAACTCAATTCCACTTTAATTTCTTCTCATTTTTGTTTCTCATTTTCTGTTCATCCTTTTTATCTGTAAACTTTATGACAGCTACTGGAGTATAA
The DNA here is from genome assembly GCA_015342445.1 of Digitaria exilis. NCBI lineage: Eukaryota > Viridiplantae > Streptophyta > Magnoliopsida > Poales > Poaceae > Digitaria > Digitaria exilis. The sequence goes on from JACEFO010003006.1 coordinate 197,493, forward strand.
GAGTTAGGCTCACTCCAAAATTTAGCTAAAACTGAGCTACACAGAATTTATTAAAAATAGTACAAACTGCTGCCTATAAAAACAAGATAAATTCATATAAAATCGAAAATACATCCAAATCAGGAAATTTTCCTACCAGAGCTAGTCATAAGTGCAGGGAGGGCTCTGGCCAAGTGGTGGCTCAAAACAACCCTTGGACAGTCCTCAATAAATTTCTATCCGAAAACACATATCTATTTATTTGCTAGTCTAAACAGAGCAAAAATTAAGTTTGGTATTTTTAACAGATGTGCTAACAAGTTTTTAGGCCTCTGGAGAAAAATTGTGATTTCTAGCTGCATGGATTATTTTTAACAATTTCTGGACTACAAAAAAACAGGAATCACAATTTAATTCATAACTGAAGCTACAGTCCATATTTTTAGGTCCCCTTTGGACACAAGGTGTCCAAAGTCACTGCAAACAACATATCCAAAACTCAGCCCTAGCGGAGCTCCGGATTTGAAATGGTGCACAAGTTTCTAAATTCACAGTTTGAATTTTAATTCCAAAATTGGTTCACCAAAAGTATATATATGCTAACATGAGATTGGAGTTTACAATCTCACGAATCCAGGGAGTATTTTTATGCATTTTTCTGATTTTTGTACGATTTTTGGTGAATTTTACAAGATCTCAGCAAAATAGATTTAGGTTTAAGAATCTTTTTACGCTGGAGACCCTAGAACTTTTAAAACCTTTCAAACTAGTCCCTGATATTTGCGCAGAGGACCCTAGAAAAATGAAGACGATGAACTTTGGTCCTCGGCTCGTCGCCGGAGTTGCGCCGGCCAAACGACGGCGAGCTAGGGTCGGGGAAGTGGGGGAAAAGAACCAGGGGCTCACCACGAGTCGATTGGTGGCGGTTGGGAGGCCGGGGGAAGCTCGGAGTTCGCCGGCGACGAGCGGTGGCGGTGCGGCCGCCGCGAACTCGATTCCGGCGAGGATGGTGAATCTCGTCGGGGTTGGAGGGGTCCTAGAGCACCAGTGGAACTCGGGGAAGCTGTTGGCGTGCTCGGTTGACCTCGGGGAAGGCTCGAAGTAGGGGCTCGACGTGAGGGTGCTTCGGCGGCCGAAAAATGGAGATTTGGGGGAAATCTCGATTTCTCGCCAGAGAATTGATGACAACTCGAGAGGAGTGGGGGAATGGGAGGCTAGTGAAGGGGTCTAGCTCCGTGAGCGAGGAATTTGGGAATGGTGGAGAGTGTAGGGCGAATTTCGCTTCGAAGCTCGGCTCGGTCCGCGCGGCGCGAGGTTGAAGACGACGGGAGCGAGCGCGAGGAGAGGGAGAAAGGCTGGGCGCTAGCTGAGGGAAGAAATGAGACTGGTCGGTGGAGCGTTTGGGTGAGCCAGAAGGCACTGAGCGGCCTTGGTGGCCTGTGCGCGTGCGCGGGCTGTCGAGGTCGCCATTGATGGAGCGGTGAGCTCGGGCAGAGCGCGCGCACGGGATTGGGGGTCGGAGATTGTGGCGTGGAGAGTAGGGATGCGCTGCAGAGCCTCTTGGCGCAGAGCGGGGAGGGAATCCGCCGCGAGGCGGCTCTGCGCGACGCGCGCGCGCGGCCACGGCGGTGCTCCGACCGCCATGATGGCGCTCGCGCGGCGCGAGGCAAGGCGTGCTGTCACGCGGCGACGTGACGGCGCGGAAGGCTCGGACAAACGCGTGAGGACAAGAGCCACCCGACGCCACGGCTTGGCCAGCTCGGCGCGGCCTCCGCCGCTCGCCGGCCACGTGGCGGCCGAGCTCCGGCCAGGCGCAGAGCGCGCCAGTGCCGAGCTGGCAGCCCTGTGGAGCTCCTTTGCCCCTTTTGAATTTTCTCCAAAAATTTGAACTGAACATGAAAAAGTGTAAAAATAAAAGTTGGAGTTTGAGAGGTGGGACACAACTTTCCTTTTGGGGTGAACCTGAAATTTCGAATTTTTCAAGCTCAAACAACCCACATTCAAAAAGGTGTTCAGAACTGTTTTTCGAGTTTTCGAGGGGCTAAAATGAACAATTTTCAAAAGTTCCAAACAGTGAATAGGCCTTATTTGTGATGACAAACAACTTTTATTTTTGAAGATTTTCAAGTTTAGTACAAAATTTTTGAGATTTCAGTTGGGTGTCAAACAACCTTTGTTTTTGAATTTAAATTTGAATTTCGATGGATTTTGAATTCCAACATCACTTTCTCCCTTTTTAATCTGTTTCAAAGGTGTTTTCTTCATTTTTACATCAGAGATGTCACAGGTAGCCTCGCTGCCCACGGGAGACGGTGGATCTGGAAGGGGCGGCATGTCATCCTCGGTGTCCATGTCAGAATCATGGGCCTCTCCTTCCCCATGCTCTCCACCTTGCTCAAGAAGGTGCTGAGCATCATGAGTGGCTAACATGGCATTGGCATGCTCCAAAACACCCTGCACGTTCTCAAGCTCATCTCTTGTTTAGACTAGCTCGTTGTGGACATTGTTGTGAGCTATGTGGAGATAGGACAATTGCCTCTCCAAATCTACAATCATGGCGTCTCTGGTGCTCACCTCTATGGACAAAGAGGTCCTCTCTATCCCAATGTCACGGTCACGAACAGACATATCTATGGCAAGGTTGAGCACCTCGCTCTGTGATCGTGCCAAAAGTGTCTGCAGCCGATGATAAGCCCGGATCCACCTCATCAAGAGTGCAGCTGCAGCGACGGGGTTCTCCACCATCCGCAAAGGTGAGCTAAGATAGCGCCTCATCCAATGAGCATCGTCCGGCTGGGCCAGTGGAAACAGCCCAAGAAGCTGATGCTCTGTCGGTCCTGGTTCTGGGCGCAGAAGGAGCTGATAACATTCAGGGCAGCCAGCTCACAAGTGGTCTCCATGTGGTGCCCATGGACTTCCACATTCCATGTGGGAGAGCTAGGACACGGTGGATGGCGATGCACTACCAAACGCACACGGGATCGAGTCACGCCTCGGTCACGGATGATGGTTCTCTCATATTGTGGCGGGGTTGGATAATCAAGCGCCTGCAAAACGGACCAAAGGATGCTAGGAAAACCCTCCCATCCTAGACAGTCCGAGAAGGAGACGTCATTGGGGTAGCTAGCGAGGTCAGCGTGGCCGTCCATCTGAACAAAAAGGTCAAGTGTGAGAACCGGTTAGCGCTAAGAGAATAAAAAAAGTTTCTGGACCATGTAGTAAAAATCGTAAAACTCATTATCTATAAACTTCAAAAATTCCCAAATTTGGCCAAGAAATTGTTTAAGTAATTTCAAACAAGTTTCATGTTGAAGGTTTGAGCAGAAACTGTCATTAAGAAGGTGTAAAAATTCAATTTTTAACTCACTGTTCCCAGAAATTTCCAGCAGATAGGGGGTTACCGTTTTAAGCATGGCTCTCATTATACTGAACCAAATTTGCTGAAATTTCTACAGCACAAACTAGATAACATTTATGACAACTTTCATGTTGAACACTTTTTCGTTTGACCAAGTTTTTAGGTTCGAATTATTGACGCAAACAGACTAGTTTTGGCATAGTTTCTGGTTGTCTATTCAAATTTTTATGGCGGTAGTTCGATGGTCGTGCATTGAGGTTCAATAATTCCAGTAAATTGCAATGCATGAGCGGCCTATTTGTTCTCACCAACACATGTGCCAATAAACTTTTGGCCTACGAAGTTAGTGCCGGTGGCTAGGCAATACCCGTCTCTCCCTATATTAACTAGCCGAACTTTTCTAACCGTTCATCTTACGGAATCGTGGTTAGTATACCTGCAGAAAATTCCATTCCAGAGCATGTATAATCAATCTTTCGTGCCAGCACTCACGAAAGCGTTTCCATACATTACCACCCACTATAGAGGTGGCACCCGTACGTTCAACATTGAACGGGCAATGTTTCATATGTCACCAAGGCAACATATTGACAATTTCGTACGCTCATGAATTAGCGTATTGACTTTGTGCCTCCATCATATTTGCATGATGCCGTGGTACGCTACAGCAATCGCCGTACCTTGCGCCCACCATGCTATTCTAGTTTCATACGCCATCACAGCGTATTGACTATGTGCCGCCACTATATTTTCATATAGTGCCGTGGTACGTTACAGCAATCGCCGTACCTTGCGCCCACCATTGCGTAAAGTAAATGACAGAATGAAATGTGCTGGGAGTCAGTATAATATATAATTAGCCACCTAACATATCGTGATCCCTTAGCCCTCATAGGCTTCGCGCTCTATGTAACATCCTTAGCGGTCCTAAGAATAACCTTTCATCGCAAATGCGGGGCGGAAGTAAGAGTTGGTAAGTTTTATTCCAAAATGTTTATTTAACGTTTGTTGCTCTCTCTGGTACGCCTGTTTCGGCTCTGATGCCAGCTGTGGCGGACCACTTCAAAATTATTCCAAGTTAAGTACCCATGGACCACTAATCAAGCAGTCAGACACTTAATCCGGAATAAGCTAGAGCGCCGTCGGATTATACCCGATTAACCACGTACTTTCATGATCGAAACAACAAGCGCGCCCACACGAAGGTGAGTTCCAGAAATTACAACATTCCAAAAATTCATCATAAATAATTAGTACCATAAAGTTATTACAAACCAAGTTTGAAATTTAAATCAGAGTACGAGAGTTCATTGCAGCGGAATAACAAATCTAGCGACGATACATAGTAACGCCACGATGAAGCCGGCCATGGTGCTACTCCTCCCTATCCTCGGCAGAGGACGGAACCCACTCGACGTGCCAGCCAGGAGGAACCTGGGTAGGCCAAGTGATGGCATCGACTGCCACATCCATCACAGTACCTGAAATAATAGCCACAAGCAAGGCTGAGCATGCTAATACTCAGCAAGGCTTACCCGTCGGGTGAAACTACATCACCGACATCTAGACATGAGAGGCTTTTGGCTAGTGGGCTTGTTTGCCAAAAAGCTACTAAGAGTGGATCCTTACTTTCATGATTTTAGCATCAAATTCTGGTAGAATTAACCATTCTAGATTAGCATCCTTTCAAAGCATACAAGTGGTGCAATACAATTTATTGCATACAACAAGTTCATCATCCTCATAGTTCCACTTGTTACTCAATGCAGCACAACGTTCAAGCAGTCTCATTAACCGCGAGAAGTGGACAGTTCGAACCGAATTTTGCTACCTGGCCAGGGGAAACCCAACACACACGGACAATGCTTGCTATAAAAGGCACAAGCACTTCCCAACCTTTCCCATCGATCCACAGTTCGGAACCGGGTCCATTCCCTTAGGGTAAAGGTTTACCGCTTCACTCACGGCATCACGCAAATATCCACATGTGTACAGCAAGGGAAACATAATGTTTCCAAGGAGAGATGGCTATCGGCCCTAGCTGCTTCAATTAGGTACCGGGCTTACCGATTCCCATAGGTCGGCATGCATGTGGTACGTTCAAAAACTTGACACACAGAACCTTAATCCAATTATCATACACAGACGGGAGATCTACACATACCATCCCGCCCGTCCATCCTTATGATTCCAACATAAGTAAAGACAAGCAACTCCTATGTCTCGCGAGTGACAGGAAATCACTCGACTTGTAACGGACCTAAAGGCATTGCTCTATCGACCCTATCAGACTAGTGTCCCAAGTCATAGGTACTAGCATCATGCAACTAAGGTATTCAAACAACACCTAAAACGTAAATGCACAAGCATAATAAAATACAGAGTTCACGTATTAAAAGTTAGGTCATGTTCCGGGGCTTGCCTTCTTGAGCTAAAACATTGTCAGGCTCCTGGCCGTTGACGGCGATGTCGGCACCTCCCTCGGGATTTTCTTCTTCGTTGACGGGAACAAGGTTGTAGGTTCCGTCAGCGAGAGCGCCTTCTACATGAGATGCACAACTTTAATGCGGCTACCTATGTGACCTAAGAACAAGCCTTGAAGGCCATATTCACCTAGACATTCTAGTGATTCACTTTCTACTTCACAAAATTAGAGGAGGGGTGTGGAAATTTAACGTATCTATGATGGTCCAATTTGTTATTTTGAAGCTAGGGTGCTGTTCTGAAATTTTAGACTTCCCATGCTCCATTTTTAATTAATTATCAAAATTGACCTATTTCTATTTTTTTTAAACAACCCATTTCTACTCTAGTTCCTTCTCATTTTTGTTTCTCCGTTTCTGTTCACCCATTTTATCCACAAACTTTATGACAGCTACTGGAGTATAAGAGTTAGGCTCACTCCAAAATTTAGCTAAAATTGAGCTACACATAATTTATTAAAAATAGTATAAACTGCTGCTTAAAGAAACGAGATAAATTCATATAAAATTGAAAATACCTTCAAATCAGATAATTTTTCTACCAGAGCTACTCACAAGTGAAAGAAAGGCTCTGACCAAGTAGTGGCTAAAAATAACACTTGGACAGCCCTCAATAATTTTCTATCCGAAACCTAACATCTATTTATTTGGGAGCCTAAACAGGGTCAAAAATTAAGTTTAACCTTTTTACCACATGTGCTAACAAGTTCCTAGGCACCTGGAGAAAAATGGTGATTTTTGGTTGCATGGATTATTTTTCATAATTGCAGGACTAAACTAAGACAGAAATCACAAAGTAAATCATAACTGAAGCTACAGTCCATATTTTTAGGTCTCCTTTGGACACAAGGCGTCTAATGTCACTACAAACAACATATCCAAAGTTCAGGATTTGAAATGGTGCACAAGTTTCTAAAAACTGAGTTTGAATTTTAATTCAAAAACGGTTCACCAATAGTATATACATGCTAACATGAGATTGGAGTTTACAACCTCACGAGTCCAGAGAGTATTTTTGTGCATTTTTCTGATTTTTGTAGTGGATTTTACAAGATTTCGGGAAAATGAGTTAAACCTTAAGAATCTTTTTACGCCGCGACCCTTGAAACTTTTGAAACTTCGCAAATAGGTCCCTGACTTCTTTCACTGGGAACCCTGTGAAAAGGAATACGATGAAGTTACGTCCTCGGCTCGTCGACGGCGTTGCGCCGGCCAAACGGCGGTGGGAGGAGGTCGGAGAAGTGGGGGAAAAGAACGAGCAGCTCACCACGAGTCGAACGGTGGCGGTTGGGAGGCCGGAGGAGGCTCGGAGCTTGTCGGCGACGGTGCGGTGGCGGTGCGGCCGCCACGGCTTCAACTCCGGCAAGGTTGGTGGCTGTCACCGGGGTTGGATGGGCTCGTGAGCACCAGTGCGACTTGGTGGAGCTGTTGGGATGCTCGGTTGACCTCGGGGATGGCTCAAAGTGGGCGCTCGACGTGCGGGTGCTCCGGCGGCCGGAAATAGGGAATCGGGGGAAATCCCGATTTCTCGCCGGAGAGTTGGGGAAAGTGTAACACCCTAAAAATGCTCAATTTAAAATTTAGTAATTAATTGGCTTTTTATATTGAAGTGCTCATAATTAATGTAGGAAAATAAAATTTTTTGAATAATTAAAAGCAAATATAGGGTATAGAAACATTATTGTTGCATTCATGCTGGTGCATTTATTTTTGATTGTTGAATTCAAATTTGAAATTGAATTTGAATTCAAATGAGTGTTTGAATAAAAGAAAAACCTTTTCTTTTCTCTCTCTTTTTCCCTCTTTCTTTTCTTTTTTCCGCGGCCCATCTCCTCTCTTACTTTCTTTTTCCTGCAGTCCAATCCTTCTTTCCCGCGCGGCCCAGCTACCCCTCTTCCTTCTTCTTTTTCCGCGGCCCAACTCCCTTCTCCACCGCGCGGCCCAGTTCAGCCCACCACCGCGTCAGCCCAGCGCGCGCGCCTCCTCTCTCTCCCTGCCACTGACACCCCCGGCCCGCTTGTCATCTCCTCCTTCTTCCTTCAGCCGTAGCCGAGCCAAATTCTACCGTCGCCGCCGCGAGCCGTCGTTCCCAGCGAGCCGAGCGCTAGATCTGATCTGAGCCGTAGGATTCGAAACCGACGGTTAGATCTGAAAACCCATCTAAACCGAGCCGGTTCACCGTGAACGAGTGAACCGCGGTTCAGGGCCGGTCCACGGTCCGGTCCACCGTGACGTCAGCCGACGTCAGCATCCAGCAGTCGCCGTGCCTGTTTTGCAAAAGAGCCCCTGCAGTTTTCGAAAATCAACCCGCGGTCCACCGCAGTTCAAAAGTATTTACAACCAAGTCCGTTTTCTTTTGGTTTAGCCCCTGCTCTTTTGAAAAATAGCGCCCGCCATCCTAGAAGTCGTTTTTACTCGTTCGCCCTCGAGTTTTTATACGAAATTATGTTTTAGGTCCCTGGTTCCTCTCAAAAACACCCCTGGAAGCCTAAAATCTTTACCAGCAAGCCCCTAGAGCCCGTTTTAAGCGTAGTTTCTTTGTTTTAACTCCGATTTGAGTGATTTTCACGCTCACGTGTTCGTAGTGAAGCGTAGAGTAACTTTAAAGCCTTCTTTTACTCTTTTGTTTATGTTTGGTATACTGTTCTAATTAAATATCTTGTTTGCATGTATGTGTGGATGCTTGTGTGGTGATCGATGTGAGTAGTTACCGAGCCGTTCGAGTTCGCCGACGATCCCGTTCCCGAAGAGCAGGAGCAGCAGCAGTTCACTGAGGAAGGCAAGTATAACACGGACCATCCTTGTTACCTATACACCGATTAATCACATAAATCATATGCATGTGTCTAATACTGTTAGCCACTAAGGATGTTCCTAGTCTTTACCTTATGTGACATCTCTGATGTCAAAAGAATTAAAAAGTGCAATTAAAATCAATGCAACAGGGAATTGGGTTGAAACTCAAAAATTCATCAAAATTCAAATTTAACTTCAAAAGCAAAGGACCTTGGGCACCCAACTGAAATCTCAAGATTTTTGGTGCTGAACTTAAACATCTCGGACCAAAAGAGTAGTTGTCATCACCTACAGCCCTTCGTGACAACCTCGCCACGGCGTTCGCTCCGCTCGATGACCCTCGAGCGGGGATGTCCGTCACGATCGAGCTTAGCTTCCGTGACGATCGAGCGATGTCCGTCACGATCGAGCTTAGCCCGGATGTCCGTCACGATCGAGCCTAGCCGGTAGTTTCCGTCACGATTCGAGGCCGCACGATAGGACGCTCGAGGACTTACCCTCGAGCGACGTTCCGGCACGCTCGAGGCTCCGCAGCCAAGCTCGAGGACTCACCCTCGAGCGACGTTCTGGCACGCTCGAGGCTCCACAGCCAAGCTCGAGGGGGCACTTACCCTCGAGCGACGTTCCGTCACCCTCGAGGCTTCGCAGCCAAGCTCGAGGGGGCACTTACCCTCGAGCGACGTTCCGTCACCCTCGAGGCTTCGCAGCCAAGCTCGAGGGGGGCACTCACCCTCGAGCGGCGTTTCCGACCATTCGAGGCTCGGCAAGCTCGAGCTCGCGGTTCAAGCTCGAAGCGCCGTAACGCCTGGTCGAAGTGCCTGGTCCAAGCTCGAAAGTTGTGTCCCACACCTCAAACTCCAACTTTTAATTTTACCCGTTTCGAAGTTCAGTTCGAGTTTTTGGAGAAAATTCGAATTTGAAATCGGAGCTCCACGGGCATGCTACAGTGCCCCTGGCGCGCGCTGCGCTGGCCGGAGCTCGGCCGCCACGTGGCCGGCGAGCGGCGCAGGCGGCGCTGAGCTGGCCAAGCCGCGGCGGACGCTGGCGCTTGTCGCCTAGCTCTTGTCCGGCCACTCCCGAGCCATCACTTCGCCGCCGTCGCCTCGCCTCGCGCCGCGGAGCGCCATCATACGGTCGCGCGCCGCCGTGGCCGCACGCGCGCTCGCGCCGCGCCGAGCGCACTGCAGGCGGTAGAGTCCATTCGCGTCGCGCCAAAGCCTCTGCTGAGGATCTCCACTTCATCACGCGATGATCTTTGACGCCCAACCGCGCGTGTGCGCTCTGTTCGAGCTCGCCGCGCCATCAATGGCGACCGCGACAGCCACCCACGCGCTCGCACGCTCCCGAGGCCGCACAGTGCCTCCCTTGCGTGCCCAAGCACTCCACCGCGCACTCCCACCCCTCCTCTCACTCGCTCACTTGGTCATTTCCACTTCCCCGCGCTCGCTCGGTCTTCTTCTTCCTCGCGCCGCGCGAACCGAGCCGAGCTTCTTCGCGAAATTCCTCGTCCACGCTCCACCATTCCCAAATCCATCCCGCACGGAGCTAGTCCACTCCACCAGCTCCAAAACCCCCAACTTTCCCCAAGACGTTGACCCTCCTCCGGCGCAAATTTGAGATTTCCCCCAAATCCCAAATTCCGGCCGTCGAAGCACCCCCACGTCGAGCCCCTACTCCGAGCCGTCCCCGAGCTTCCTCGAGCACGCCATTAGCTTCCCCAAGCTCTGCTGGTGCTCAAGGATCTCTCCCCCTCCGCGAACGACCCCGAGCTCGCCGGCGTAGAAGCCGCGGCGGCCGCGCCGCCACCTCCTCGTCGCCGGCACAACTCCGACCTCCCCCAGCCTCCAAACCGTCCTCAAACGACTCGTGGTGAGCCCAAGATCATTTCCCCCCCCACTTCCCCGTGCCTAGTTCGCCGTAGTGTGCCCGGCGCAACTCCGGTGAGGCCCCAGGGACCTTTCTTCATCGTCTACCTTTGTTTAGGGGCCTCTGTGCAAAAGTGCAGGACTGGTTCGCGAAGTTTTAAAAGGTCTAGGGTTCTCTGCGTAAAAAGATTCTTAAGTCTAGGTTTGATTTTCCCGAAACTTGTAAAATCCATTAAAAATCGTACAAAAATCAGAAAAATGCACAAAAATACTTTCTGGATTCGTGAGAGTCTAAACTACAATCTCTATTAGACATGTTTGTACTTTTGACGAACTGTATGTGAATTAAAATTCAAACTATGAAAACCTAAAGTTGTGCACCATCTCAAATCCAGAGCTACGCTAGGGTTGAGCTTTGGATATGTTGTTTGTAGTGACATTGGACAGCTTGTGTCCAAAGGGGACTTAAAAATATGAACTACAGCTCCTGTTATGAATTAAAATAGGTTTTCTGTCTTTTTACAGTGCAGAAATCATTAAAAATAATCTGGGCAGTGAAAAATCACTATTTTGCTCCAGAGGGCTAAAAACTTGTTATCACACCTGTGAAAAATGAGAAACTTAATTTTTGCTCTGTTTAGGATGGTAAATAATTAAATATGTGTTTTTGGATGGAAAATTATTGAGGACTACCCAAGGGTGATTTTGAGCCATCACTTGGCCAGAGCCCTCCTCATGCTTATGCTTAGCTTTGGTAGGAAGATCTCCTGAAATGGATGAATTTTCAATTTATTATGAATTTATTTCATTTTTCTGCATTCAGCTGTTTGCACATTTTTAATAAATTATGTGTAGCTCAAAATTAGCTAAGTTTTGGAGTGAGCTTAGCTCTTATACTCCAGTAGCTGTCATAAATTTTATAGCTAAAAATGATGAACAAAAATGGAGAAACAAAAATAGGAAGGAATTTAGGTGGAAATTGATTTATATAAAAGAATAAACCTTTTGGTTAATTAGTTAAAATAAAATGGATAGAATCTGAAATTCCAGAACAGCACCCAACTTTGTGAAGAAATAAATATAATTCTTTTATATAGGTACACAATCACCATCGAATTCAAATAAAACTTTTTCCACACCTACACTGCTTTTGTGAAGAAAATAGAAATGCCTAAGCATCTCTAGGTGATTATGGCCTTCAAAGGCCTTAGTCTTAGGATCTAAAGGCAGCCACCTTAAACTGTGCATATCATGTAGAAGGCGCTATCCCAGACGGCGACTACACCCTCATCCCCGCAGACGAGGAAGGAGTCCCGGAGCACGGTGCCGGTGTAGAAGTGACCAACCCGGAGGCTAACCCCCAGTCCGAGCAAGAAGGCAAGCCCCGGAGCATAACCTGACTTTACCAATTATGCATTATGACTTCTCTATGCTTGTGCATTTACGTTCAAGGAGTTGATTGAATACCTTAGCTGCACATTTTCCTAGTACCTATGACTTGCAATACTAGTATGAAAGGGATCGATAGTGCATTGCTATAGGTCCGTTACAAGTCGAGTGATTTCCTGTCACTCGCGAGACATAGGAATTGCTTGTCTTTACTTATGTTGGAATCATAAGGATTGACGGGCGGGATGATAGATGTAGATCTCCCGTCCGTGTATGATAATTGATTTAAGGTCGAAACGTGTGGTTGAGTGTGTCAAGTTTTTGAACGTACCACATGCATGCCGATGTATGGGGATCGGTAAGCCCGGTACCAGATTGAAGCAGCTAGGGCCGATAGCCATCTCTCCTTGGAAACTTTGTTTTCCCCTGCCGTACACTTGTGGATATATGCGTGATGCTGTGAGTGAAGCAGTAAACCTTTATCCTAAGGAAATGGACCCGGTTCCGAATTGTGGATCGATGGGAAAGGTTGGGAAATGCTTGTACCTTTTATAGCAAGCAGAGTATCCGTGTGTGTTGGGTTTCCCCTGGCCAGGTAGAACAAATTCGGTTCGAACTGTCCGCTTCTCGCGGTTAATGAGACTGCTTGACCGCCCTGCTACATTGAGTAACAAGTGGAATTATGAGATTTATGAACTTGTTGTATGAATTAAATTGTATTGCACCACTTGTATGCTTAGAGAGGATGCTAATCTAGAATGGTTAAATTTACTAGAATATGATGCTAAAACTTGAAAGCAAGGACTTATTTAGTGGCTTTTTGGCAAACAAACCCACTAGCCAAAAGCCTTTCATTGTCTAGATGTCGGTGATGTAGTTTTCACCCGACGGGTAAGTCTTGCTGAGTATTAGTATACTCAGCCTTGCTTGTGGCATTATTTTACAGGTATTCCTTCGGATGTCGATGCTTTGACTTGGCCTGTCCAGGTTCCACCTGGCTGGCACATCGAATGGGTCCCGTCCTCTGGCGAGGATCGGGAGGAGTAGCACTGTGGCAGGCTTCAGCATGGTGTTATTTGTATCGTCGTTAGTTTATTTACTTCCGCTGCAATGAACTTTTATTTCCGCTGCAAGACTTGTACTCTGATTGAAATTTGAACCTGGTTTGTAATAACTTGTAATATCTATGTGTGTAAGTTAATTTGTGGAATGTTGTAATCTCTGGAACTCACCTTCGTGTGGGCGTGCTGTTGTTTCGATCGAGAAAGGTACGTGGTTAATCGGGTTTAATCCGACGGCGCTCCAGCTTATTCCGGATTAAGTGCCTGACTACGTGATTAGTGGTCCCGAGGTACTTAACTTGGAATAATTTCGGAGTGGTCCGCCACACCTTATTCCTTGTTTACCCAGGGTTTAATGCATTATGGTTAGACTATGCTACGCGCTGCAACCAACATTTATTTTTATGTTAATATTGAACTAATGGTTCACTTCAATGATGGTTAAAAGATGCTTTTTAGCAACATGGTTCGGGGAACTAGAGCATGTGCTGTGTGCTTTGTTCTAGTGTCTCTGTAAGGTTTGATCTAGGGAATTAGAGCATGTGCTTCGTGCTTTGTTCTAATGTCTCTCCATAAGGTCCGGTTCTTAAAGCGGCAACCCAGGAACCTGTTCGCCGCCGTTGGAACTATAATGGCTCTGGTCTTGGATGATTAACTTGTACGTCTCTAGCTCGCCAGTGGTTACCGAAAGGCGTATGTGGGGAGCATGGGTGAGAGTATAGTTTGATCCATCGAGGACGGTTTTATCCGTTGGCTATGCCCCGTTAGGCAAAGTCCCGTGATGTAAGCGCCCGATGTACGGCAGCTTCACACGTTGCGATGATTGCGCTCTCGCTCTGGACGCCATTGACCCCCTCACGTTGCGCCCTGAGCGTACGTCAATCTCGATGCCTCGGGTTATGCTGCCTATGTTGAACCAAAACGGCTACTGTGCTTGTTAGGGTGTTTTGTGAAAGTCCTCGTAACATAAGTTCTATTTGATTTATGTGACCGGCGGGTAAAGGGCGAAACCTCTGCAGAGTGTTGATCTATCATGATAGCCGTGCTCACGGACACGAGCGGCCTGGATCCTTTTTGATTAGAAGATGATAATAGTGGTTGATGTTGGTTTGTTCTATAATCACTTATACCTTATTAATGGGTTTATACTTGGGTTCTACTCATTTGTAGTAAATTGGATGTTAATAAAATGAAACAACTAAAAGTGCTAATGCAGTATAACCGTGTCAAGCCTTTTGTTCTTGCATAACCCGTGTTATACTTGTTAAGTAAGATGGTTTACTTACACTTGCAACTATTCAACAAAATCCCGGATGGGTAACAGATGGAGCATTGAATGATCAGTCGCTTGCTGAGTTTCCGGAGGATCTGCCGTACTTCTAGCTGTGTTCAACCAGTCGGTGTCCCTGTGGATTTGAGGCTCTACTTGTTATGAAACGTTTAATAATATTAAGACTTCCGCTGTGTTATTTGTTTAAGACTATGTCTTGTGTTAAACTCTGATATAAACTATTTTATTCGAGCATCGTGTTCTCTGTGATTCAATATTTGTAATCTATATGTGTTCTGTGGACATCCTGGGCACACATATGGAACTATTCGGATTTCTTGGGAATCTGGGTGTGACAAAGTTGGTATCAGAGCCGTGCTGACTGTAGGATCACAGCCTAGATAGAACGGTCGATTAGAACTTGCTTAATCCTTGCTCTAAAAATTATTTTACATCCTGGAGTTGAGTTTCTGTTGAAAAATGGTGTTCTATTCTACCTCTGTCCTTTTTGAAAAATTTTCTAAGCTTCAATCTAAGGCCCTCCTCTAGTTTTCACTTCCATAGATGGCTCGACAGAAATAGACAGTCCGCAAGAGCGCTGATGGCTACTTTCCACCCCGCATCGATGAGTACCCGTTGGTGGCACGCAACCCGGATGCTTACCAGGAGCTTCTTAGGCAGTAGGCCGAAGAAGGGGACCCCGAGGAGCTGGAGACCGAGTCCGTGGAGTTAGAGCAACAACAAGAGAAGAATGAGGAGCTGCAGCACTAGTTGGGAGGACCTGTGCCATGCAGACCAGAGTTCGGTGCACAGTCGCCACCACACAGAAGGACTAGATACAACACCCTAGCTTACCACACCACCATCGACCCTAAATGCTAATAGAGATCGAATAGAACGTTTTCGGGTCCAAAACTAGTCTAAAAGTATCGAGTCTTGTGTGAACCATGTCTTTGAATGCTTGAATGAATTGTCATTATGCTTATGTGTGATTTGGATCTTTGTAATGTTTGTGATGAGCGTGGATCAAAATCCGCAATCATCTAGTATTGGATTAAGGTATAAGGTATTTAGTGGATAGATAGATGGGTTCCTAACCTCTCCTTTGCACATCATCTATCATCTTTCCTATCGCCTGAGTACCTTATCTTGTCAGCGGATTGCTTCTGTTCTTGACACCGGTTCAGACATGACTGTGATTGTGAATGTTGGGATTTTAATTTGTGATAGATGGTTGGGACAAGAGGATCGACGGGTGGTGGCAATCAGAACCAGAACCCGAACCAGAACCAGAACCAGCCGCCCACCATGGAGGATCTAGTCCGCTTGCAGACACAGACGATGCAACGTTGACTCAGGCCATAGCTTTGATGCAGCAGAACCTGCAGAATCCACCTGTTCAGCCACCTCCCCAGCCCATCCAGGACAAGAGGGGAGAGTTCTTGAAGGGGCGCCCGCCAAAGTTCTCCCGCGCCAAGGACCCGATGGAAGCAGAAGACTGGATCAAGGCAGTGGAGAGACAGCTCGACATTGCTCAGTGTGATGACAGGGAGAAGGTGCTCTACGCCTCTTGACAGTTTGAAGGAGCTGCTCTCGACTGGTGGGTGGCATACCAATATGCGCAACCCGATCGTAACCAGATCACCTGGCAACAGTTCAGTGACGACTTCCGTGCTCACCATGTGCCTGAGGGACTGACGGTCTTGAAGAAGAAGGAGTTCCTAGCCCTGACGCAGGAAGGAATGAGTGTCACTGCCTACCGTGACAAGTTCCTCGAGCTGGCCCGCTACGCACCAGATGAGGTGTCGACAGACGAGAAGAGGCAAACTCGCTTTCGAAATGGACTTCAGGATGTTTTACAACTGCAGTTGATGTGCATCACCTTTCCAACCTTTGGCGGGCTGGTTGATGGTGCTCTGATGGTGGAGCACAAGCGCCGTGAGATTGAGGACAAGAAGAGAAAGTTCATGAACCAGCAATCTGGCAGCAACATCCGTCCCCGCTACAACCCCCAGCAGGTGAATCAGCAACGCACTCAGGGACAGTCAAGCCTTCAGAACCGCGGCCAGAACCAGCAACGTCCCCAGTATGCACCACCCCAGCAGCAACAGCAGCGCTACCAGAACGTGCAGCAGAACACTCAGGCTTCGTGCACTACCCAGGCTAACACCATACCTGTCGGCCCAAGGGCGTGCTACCACTGTGGAGAACAGGGACATTATGCTAACTCTTGTCCTCGGAGGGTCCAGAACTCCACTGGTCAGAATAACAACCAGAAGACAGGACCACAACCAGCTCAGAATGGAAATCAACAGCAGGCACAGGGAATCGTGGCCAGCAAAACTACGCCAGGGGCAAGCTCAACCATGTGGGAGCAGAAACTGCAGAAGTAGCCACAGATGTGGTAGTCGGTATGTTTCCGGTCAACTCACAACCTGCTACAGTTTTGTTTGACTCTAGAGCTTCGCATGCTTTTATATCTGCTGATTTCATGAAAAAGAAGTTGATGCTTATGCAACCTATGGGGAACACTATGTTAGTTAACTCACCGGGGGGAGAACTTCGGGCCACATTACGTTGTCCTAATGTAGCAGTTAACATAAGGGGGGTAGACTTTTTAGCACACCCTATAGTCCTAAACTCTATCGGGATGCATCTGATTTTGGGAATGAGCTGGCTAGCAAAGTACGATGCCGTCATACAGTGTTCCAAGCGTGCAGTTCAGTTAGTGGCTCCATCAGGGGAGAATATTGAGTATCAAGCAACCAAATCCCCAGAGCCTGGTCAGGTCAATCAGGCTGAAGGCACAGAGCTGAAGGACATTCGAGTGGTGAACGAGTATCCAGATGTGTTCCCAGATGAATTGCCAGGTATGCCTCCAAAACGTGAAGTTGAATTTGTTATTGAACTTATGCCTGGCACAGCACCCATAGCTAAAAGACCATATAGAAATGGGGGTAAAAGAATTAAAGAAACTTAAAGAAGAATTGAGGGCCTTACTAGCTAAGGGGTATATTCGTCCTAGTTCTTCGCCTTGGGGAGCTCCAGTGTTGTTTGTTGATAAGAAAGACGGGACGCAGAGGATGTGCATAGACTATCGAGCCCTCAATGAGGTCACCATCAAGAACAAGTACCCACTGCCAAGGATCGATGATCTCTTTGACCAATTGAGGGGAGCTAGTGTGTTCTCAAAGATCGATCTCAGATCAGGCTATCATCAGATGAGAATCCGGGTGATAGACATCCCTAAGACAGCTTTCACTACCCGGTATGGTTTGTATGAGTTCACAGTTATGTCCTTTGGATTGACTAATGCACCGGCCTACTTCATGTATTTGATGAACAGCATGTTCATGGATTATCTTGACAAGTTCGTCGTGGTGTTCATCGATGATATTCTGGTTTTCTCCAAGAATGAGAAAGAGCATGAGGAACATTTGAGGTTAGTAATGCAGAGACTCCGAGAACATCGGTTGTATGCTAAGTTGAGCAAATGTGAATTCTGGCTGAAGGAGGTGTCATTCTTGGGCCATGTGTTGTCAAATGGAGGTGTCGCAGTTGATCCGAAGAAGGTCAGGGATGTTCTCAACTGGATTCCACCGCAGAATGTCAGTGAGATCAGGAGTTTTCTCGGAATGGCAGACTACTATCGGCGTTTTATTGAGGGATTCTCCAAGATTGCTAAGCCCTTGACATCATTACTAGAAAAGAATGCCAAGTTCGTGTGGACACCGCAGTGCCAAGCTAGTTTTGAGGAGTTGAAGAAAAGGCTGACCACTGCACCGGTATTGGTACTGCCAGATGTTACTAAGAGCTTCTCAGTGTATTGTGATGCGTCTCGTCAGGGATTGGGATGTGTACTTATGCAGGAAGGTAGAGTTGTGGCATATGCATCCAGACAGTTGAGGAGACATGAGCTGAATTATCCGACACACGATCTGGAATTGGCAGCCGTGGTACATGTGACATCTCTGATGTCAAAAGAATTAAAAAGTGCAATTAAAATCAATGCAACAGGGAATTGGGTTGAAACTCAAAAATTCATCAAAATTCAAATTTAACTTCAAAAGCAAAGGACCTTGGGCACCCAACTGAAATCTCAAGATTTTTGGTGCTGAACTTAAACATCTCGGACCAAAAGAGTAGTTGTCATCACCTACAGCCCTTCGTGACAACCTCGCCACGGCGTTCGTTCCGCTCGATGACCCTCGAGCGGGGATGTCCGTCACGATCGAGCTTAGCCGTATATCCGCCCCGATCGAGCTATGTCCGTGACGATCGAGCCTAGCCGGTAGTTTCCGTCACGATTCGAGGCCGCACGATAGGACGCTCGAGGCTCCGCAGCCAAGCTCGAGGACTCACCCTCGAGCGACGTTCCGGCACGCTCGAGGCTCCGCAGCCAAGCTCGAGGACTCACCCTCGAGCGACGTTCCGGCACGCTCGAGGCTCCGCAGCCAAGCTCGAGGATTTACCCTCGAGCGACGTTCCGTCACGCTCGAGGCTTCGCAGCCAAGCTCGAGGGGGGCACTCACCCTCGAGCGGCGTTTCCGACCATTCGAGGCTCGGCAAGCTCGAGCTTGCGGTTCAAGCTCGAAGCGCCGTAGCACTTGGTCGAAGTGCCTGGTCCAAGCTCGAAAGTTGTGTCCCACACCTCAAACTCCAACTTTTAATTTTACCCGTTTCGAAGTTCAGTTCGAGTTTTTGAGAAAATTCGAATTTGAAATCGGAGCTCCACGGGCATGCTACAGTGCCCCTGGCGCGCGCTGCGCTGGCCGGAGCTCGGCCGCCACGTGGCCGGCGAGCGGCGCAGGCGGCGCTGAGCTGGCCAAGCCACGGCGGACGCTGGCGCTTGTCGCCTAGCTCTTGTCCGGCCACTCCCGAGCCATCACTTCGTCGCCTCGCCTCGCCTCGCGCCACGGAGCGCCATCATACGGTCGCGCGCCGCCGTGGCCGCACGCGCGCTCGCGCCGCGCCGAGCGCACTGCAGGCGGTAGAGTCCATTCGCGTCGCGCCAAAGCCTCTGCTGAGGATCTCCACTTCATCACGCGATGATCTTTGACGCCCAACCGTGCGTGTGCGCTCTGTTCGAGCTCGCCGCGCCATCAATGGCGACCGCGACAGCCACCCACGCGCTCGCACGCTCCCGAGGCCGCACAGTGCCTCCCTTGCGTGCCCAAGCACTCCACCGCGCACTCCCACCCCTCCTCTCACTCGCTCACTTGGTCATTTCCACTTCCCCGCGCTCGCTCGGTCTTCTTCTTCCTCGCGCCGCGCGAACCGAGCCGAGCTTCTTCGCGAAATTCCTCGTCCACGCTCCACCATTCCCAAATCCATCCCGCACGGAGCTAGTCCACTCCACCAGCTCCAAAACCCCCAACTTTCCCCAAGACGTTGACCCTCCTCCGGCGCGAATTTGAGATTTCCCCCAAATCCCAAATTCCGGCCGTCGAAGCACCCCCACGTCGAGCCCCTACTCCGAGCCGTCCCCGAGCTTCCTCGAGCACGCCATTAGCTTCCCCAAGCTCTGCTGGTGCTCAAGGATCTCTCCCCCTCCGCGAACGACCCCGAGCTCGCCGGCGTAGAAGCCGCGGCGGCCGCGCCGCCACCTCCTCGTCGCCGGCACAACTCCGACCTCCCCCAGCCTCCAAACCGTCCTCAAACGACTCGTGGTGAGCCCAAGATCATTTCCCCCCACTTCCCCGTGCCTAGTTCGCCGTAGTGTGCCCGGCGCAACTCCGGTGAGGCCCCAGGGACCTTTCTTCATCGTCTACCTTTGTTTAGGGGCCTCTGTGCAAAAGTGCAGGACTAGTTCGCGAAGTTTTAAAAGGTCTAGGGTTCTCTGCGTAAAAAGATTCTTAAGTCTAGGTTTGATTTTCCCGAAACTTGTAAAATCCATTAAAAATCGTACAAAAATCAGAAAAATGCACAAAAATACTCTCTGGATTCGTGAGAGTCTAAACTACAATCTCTATTAGACATGTTTGTACTTTTGACGAACTGTATGTGAATTAAAATTCAAACTATGAAAACCTAAAGTTGTGCACCATCTCAAATCCAGAGCTACGCTAGGGTTGAGCTTTGGATATGTTGTTTGTAGTGACTTTGGACAGCTTGTGTCCAAAGGGGACTTAAAAATATGAACTACAGCTCCTGTTATGAATTAAAATAGGTTTTCTGTCTTTTTACAGTGCAGAAATCATTAAAAATAATCTGGGCAGTGAAAAATCACCATTTTGCTCCAGAGGGCTAAAAACTTGTTAGCGCACCTGTGAAAAATGAGAAACTTAATTTTTGCTCTGTTTAGGATGGTAAATAATTAAATATGTGTTTTTGGATGGAAAATTATTGAGGACTACCCAAGGGTGATTTTGAGCCATCACTTGGCCAGAGCCCTCCTCATGCTTATGCTTAGCTTTGGTAGGAAGATCTCCTGAAATGGATGAATTTTCAATTTATTATGAATTTATTTCATTTTTCTGCATTCAGCTGTTTGCACATTTTTAATAAATTATGTGTAGCTCAAAATTAGCTAAGTTTTGGAGTGAGCTTAGCTCTTATACTCCAGTAGCTGTCATAAATTTTATAGCTAAAAATGATGAACAGAAATGGAGAAACAAAAATAGGAAGGAATTTAGGTGGAAATTGATTTATATAAAAGAATAAACCTTTTGGTTAATTAGTTAAAATAAAATGGATAGAATCTGAAATTCCAGAACAGCACCCAACTTTGTGAAGAAATAAATATAATTCTTTTATATAGGTACACAATCACCATCGAATTCAAATAAAACTTTTTCCACACCTACACTGCTTTTGTGAAGAAAATAGAAATGCCTAAGCATGTCTAGGTGATTATGGCCTTCAAAGGCCTTAGTCTTAGGATCTAAAGGCAGCCACCTTAAACT